>CM076572.1:57028026-57246334 GCA_034641835.2 Pinus albicaulis
TGCCATAGATTGCTGCTTCCTGCTGTACTAAGAAACTGTTGTCGATCCTATGCTGAAGATCCCTCTTGACATGCTCTTTCTGTTTGATGGACTACGTGCCCCTTTTGCATCCATGAAGCCTTGAAGCTTCACTCCCTCTGTCCGTTTGAACCATAATCCATACGCTGTTATGCCCCTCAGGTATCTCAAGACATGATTCCCCGCCTTCCAAAAGAGCTCAGTAGGCTTAACCATAGCTTGACTCAGCTGGTTAATTGCGTAGAAAATGTCGGGTCTGGTGTTCACCAAGTACATCAGTGAACCTACTAACTACCTGTAGACAATAGCTTCCCCTACTTCTCTAGAAGTAACATAATTTTTCCTCCTATTTCATAGAAGAGGAGTGTACATGGGTTTACAACTCTTCACGTGAAACTTACCCAATATCTCTTTGGCATACTTGCCTTGAGAAACACAAATTTCACCATCCCGCTGCCATATTTCCAAACCAAGGAAATAATGAAGAAGTCTCATGTCCTTCATTTCGAACTCCCTTGAAGATCCTCCTTGCATGAGTGTATCAGCTGCTCATCACTAGTCAAAATTAGATCATCAACATAAAGTTCAATAATCAATAGCTTAACCTCAACCATAATCTGGTACAAGTTTGCATCAGCTTCACTTTTGGTGAAGTCCAATCCAGTGAAATAACTGTCAAACTGAGTGTACCAAGCACCAGATGCTTGCTTCAACCCATACAGTGCTCTCTTGAGTCGACACACATGCAACTCACTGTCAAAGATATTGAAACCTTCTAGATGCTCTATGTACACTTCTTCGTCAATAAATCTATTGAGAAACACAATTTTCACATCCATCTGATGAATGCGCCACATCATCTGCATTGAGAGTGAAAGGATATATCTAATGGATGAGTACCTTGCAACTGGTGCAAAAGTTTCATCATAGTTGATCCCTTCAATCTGTGAGAATCCTTGGGCCAGAAATCTGGCCTTGTACTTCACACTCCCATCAACAACTTGCTTTACCTTGTAGATCCATCTAGATCCAACCACTAATTTACCAACTGGTCTTGGGACAATCTCCCATGAATTTTTCTTGACAATGGAGTCATACTCCTCCACCATTGCATCAACCCAAATTGGTTATTGCACTATCTCCTAAAAGGAAGATGGTTTTGTCACAATACACTTGCTCATAAGAGCCATGTATCCAGTAAACCTGTCTGGAGACTGTCTCTGTCTGCGCAGTGAAGTAGGGGCTCCTACATTCTCTGCTGCATCAAGTCTCAATCTATCAGCTTCCGTGGTGCGCCTTCTACCATTTCTAGTGGATGGCTCTGCATGAGTTTTTTCTGCCACTCCATGATCCTCCGCATGTGGCTGCTCCACATCTTGAGGTTCATTCTTTGGAACCAAGAGTTTCTCCTCTGCATGCAAATCCATCTCCCTCTCAAGGGACAATGTCATGGCTTTCTCCTCGTCAAATTTTATATCCCGTCACACAACAATCATTCTACTGTTTGGAAAAAACACCCGATAGTTGTGGGGAGTTTCAGTGTACCCCACAAATATCCCAATCTCAACTGTTGGTTCCAGCTTCTTCCTAGCGTCTTTGGTCACATGCACATAAACATATGAGCCAAAAATCTTAAAATGTGAAACATCGAGTTTCTTACCAGTGAAAGCCTCTTCAGGTGTACTCATGCTAAGTATTCTATGAGGACAACAGTTCTACACAAATACACCGTGTTGCATGCCTTCGCTCACATGTGCATCGGTAGGCCCTGATCATGCAATGTCACTCTTGCTACACCCACAATCGTTCTGTTCTTTCTCTCAGCGACCCCATTCCGCTGTGGGTTATGGGGTACTATTAGTTCTCTCCGAATTCCTTCTTTGCTGAAGAAGTTCTTGAATTCATTGGAGATGTACTCACCACCATTGTCACTCTGAGGAGACTTCACATGCTTCCCCGTGTCTTTCTCCACCAGTGCTTTGAACTCAGGAAACTTTGAGAACATCTAGTCTTTCTTCTGCATGAAGTAGATCTAACACTTTCGATAAAAGTCATCAACATATGTCACATAGTACTTATGCTTTGATGTCGAAGCAATAGAGAATGGTCCACACACGTCTGAGTGAACTCTCTCAAGGATTTTCGAAGCTCGGTTCTCCTTCTCATGAAAGGTGACCTTTACATATTTTCACATAGTACATCCCTTGCATGTGTCTGACTGCGCAAGTGTACCCTTGGGAAGACCCGTAGAAATTTGCTGCATGACTTTTAAGGCTCCGTGGTGAAGATGGCCCAATCTCTTGTGCCATAAATCACTCTCATCCCGACTCACCAATTTTTTTGCCTTACCCATCAATGATGCGCAACCATCTACATCAAGTTTATAGAGATTATTAACTCAAATCCCTATCTTCTTGGCTTTTCCTATTGTTTTGTGTCGCAGGAAAGCTTTTCCTTCACTAAAAAAAACATCATAGCCTCTATCCTCCAACATTGCAACTGAGACTAAATTTTTCTTCAAGTCTAGTACATGCATTACATCTTTTAATTGAAAGGGTTTACTTGAATATCTTTGGAAGGTAATGGTACCAATCTCGGTAGCACTGTACCGCCCATCATCACCCATTTCGATATGCATCTGGAGGTCCTTCTCCTCCAAGCTACTGAAATGTTCTTTGTCTCCCGTCACGTGAAAGGACGCACCACTATCCAAATACCACACCGATACCATTGCACTTGACACCATGCATGCAATGAGCGAGAAGTAAAGCTCAAATTATGAGGCCAAAGCCTCTCCAGCTGCAGATTCTGAAGCCTTCTTGTTCTTCTTCTTTTGTGGACATTTGTGGCATAATGCCCATGCTCGTGATAGTGAAAACAATTCACTCTGAACATGCCGCGCTTCTTGCCATCTTTACTAGACTCATATTTGGAATGGAATTTATTTCCTTTCCCCTTCTTCCCCTTGGTAGCCAAAGAAAAAATTTCTTCATCTTCATTCTTAGATGAAAATCCATCTTTGGTATTCCGTCTGAACTCCTCTTGCACCAAATCCGACCAAAGTTGTTCCCAAGCTGACAAATTTTCCCTTCCATTGATAGAGTCCTAATAACTATGCCAACTCTTGCAAATTCCTAGAAGAGCTAGGTTAACCAAATCATCATTAGTGACAATAATTCCAACGCTCCCTAGCTCATCCCCACATTGAACAAAATTTGTTAAATATTTTGGCATGGAGTCGCCTTTCTCCATCTTGATCTTCCTGAGTTGATCTTTCAGTGCTAATTTCCTGTGATCATTGATGCTCTGAAATAGATCTGTCAAAGCTTTCCACATAGAATATGGTGTCGCTTTTCCATGGAGACTTGAGAAAATGTGGTCTCTTACTCCCTCCAGTAAGATCCTCCTCGCATTTGCCACTTCTTTTTCCATGCATCAAGATTTGCAACATTTGTCGCATCAGGTTTGGGAACATCATTGTCAATGAATTCCTTCAAGCCATTGTCTTCGAGTACTACCTCCATCCTGTCTTTCCAAGCAATATAGTTAGAGTTTCCCTCAAGTGCATACTCCTTTCTCAAGCCATTGAAAGCCATTTCGATCCTGAATCAGCTATAGCACCAAGAAATTCTTCTGTAAATTCAAATTATATTCAGTCACAAACTCAACTCCTCCTCCACTATTGTGATTTCATGTGCTCTGATACCATGTAGAAATTATAAAAACAATATGTATATCATGGATTCAATCTGATCTAACAATGTACTAAAGCTAGATACTGAATCACTTCTACAAATCAATGGAAGAAATTAAAACATAATCGCCAATCACATGAAGCAAAGAAGAATCAATCAAACCACAACACATAATTTCCTGGGGAAAGCTTGGTGCTCAAAACCCCACTATCTTCTATTGTATATTCAACATGGATATATGAAAAAATTACAATACAACTCTTTTCACAAGAGCCTCCTGTACTCAAGTAATTGTCTCACATTGTCCTGGACAAAACTGGCCAACACTTAGCCAATTCAGCCTATAAACAACTTTCCTTTCTTGCGCAATCCCTGATGAATACAATCCCTATTATTTAGGAATTTTGGCCTTCCTTGACTGCGCAAGGATCATGGGAAATCCAATGAGTGTTTGGTTGCATGGGTGCAACCCAATAATCCTACATATGATAGTCAAATCCCTTTCACCTAGATCTGAACTGGGTCTCCACTGGAACTGACATGCATGCAGCTAATTATAGTAAATCATTAGTTGCATGTTAGATCACTGATTGTGAATTAAATAATATTTAATTCACTTGATATCTCAGTAGTGCAACAAACAGTTACAACTAGCACAACTGACTTTAACTCACTTAACTGAGTTAAACTGATTACAACATGCATTAACTAATGCACCACTGCACTTCGAACTCTGTTACAACTAGAATTACTCTGCATGCCTCACCAACTACCCTCAACTCAAAATTCATGAGCTAACTGAGTTTATCACACTCAGTTAACTATTAAAAGTGATTTTGAGATTAGATTACATTTTATTGTCCATCTTAATTTTGGGATAATTAAAATAGACATGCACCAAATTTATCCCACACCAGTGTAGGTGCTCCTAAGACTCGTGGTCCCACACTAGTGTAGGCGCTGCTTGGACCTCCTGGTCCCACACTAGAGTAGGTGCTGGAATTTCTTGTTGGAATTCAATAGGGAGGACACTTTTATTTTGGGTCTTTGTCATGCTCTTGGTACTCGTCGATTAAGGATCTATAAGAAGAATTATTTTGGGGTTTACTCTCCAAGAGGGAGAGGTTTTGGCCCTCGCTTGAAGAGCCTAAACCTTGTGTCTTTTGTGCTTTGATAATTTTCTTGATAATAAGCTAAAAAAGATAAGACCCAGGTTCAAATCCCATTGAGTATATTGTCCTGCTATGATCTCGGCTCAAGTAGTAGGCTCCCCCATACTCGTTGGGGTCTGGGCTCTTGCTAAAGCATAAAGAATTGGCGTATCTGGCTTGCAGGTTGCTGGAATATGCTAGTGGTGTTATAAGGCAGCCACAAGGATTGATCTTGGGACCTTCCTTAGATTAGTCTAAAGGGTTACTGATTCACCATTGTAAAAAAAAAAAAAGCTAACAAAGATAAGATCTAAGAAAGAGAAGCATAACAATTTCACAAGTAATTATCAAGAAGATAATTGAGTTAAACACCCTAATTTCTCAACATTTTTGAGGGAAGTCTTCTTGAAGAGCTAACACGTCCCAAAATTAGGGTTTTTGTAGTTGCTAGAGAATCGAAGCTTGGGGCTGAAGTTGAAGCTAAAAGCTAGTTGAAGCAAGATTAACAATTGTTATCTTGGTTGATTTATGACCTGATTGGAAGAGATTCTTGGAGGGTTGACTTAGTGCTTGGAGGTGGACTTGGAAGATTCTATGAAGAAGAGTTTTTCTAGGTTTTCCCCTTGGAGGGGTTTTTCCTTGGCTTGTAGCCAAATGATTGTGTCCATTGTCTTTATTTTTTTTCTCTTGATAATTTTTTGATGAAAATATCTAATAAAGAAACAAAAGAAGATAAATAAAGTTCACAAGCAATTATTAAGGTTAAGGAGAAAATTGAATTAATAGTTTCCCTACTACATTCTCCAACAACATCATCCCCATTAGTGAGTTGGTATTGCTTAAGTAAAAAGTGCTTATTTGTCACATTATACAAATGGTTGATGAAAACCCTTAGTTAATTGTGGTAATGATTTAAGTAAAGTATTCAAAAATAATATTAAAGAATAAGAAACATTGAAGTGGGTTGGGTTCATATTTGAGTAGACATAGGTTAGGCTCTCATATATATATATGTCAATCATGTGATCTGCCATGTATAATAGAAGACTCTTTTATTATACTTAGACATATCACATGATATAATATAAAATATTATATCATATGATATATCATATGTAATATAAGGTTCAACTTACATATATGTATTACACAATAATTTATTTATTTATTATTATTTTTATTAGAGGAATCAACAACTAGGTTGGTCTCATACTCACAAGACAAGGCATTGATTCTAATTACTACTGTTATAACTTCTAATTGAGGGTTAGGTAGGCAAAACATGCATGAGTTTTGAACTAGTAATCAGATAAAGAGTGCCTTAATAGTGCATCACACCCATTCACTGACTATCTTACACCTTGTGGGATAAATAATACATAATATATATTATATAATCTCATTCTTATGTAATTTCTAAACTATATTATATTTCTTCTTATATCATGAAACAACAGGTGAGTATGATATAAAACTAATACATGATATAATATATTATGTTTATCCTATCATACAATTGATTATGTATTTGAGTTTTAGCATCTTAATTACATATTACTATGTGATTTTAATTGGATCATAGAGTACGTGGGTTAGATTTTAACTAATAATAAATAATATGGTTAAGAAGGGATGGCTTTATATTTATATTTTATTTAGATATTGATTTTTTGAATCACATCTTTTATTTTTAGTTACATTAATAGATTTTTTACTTTTCTAATTAATTTTATTTCGAATAAATTTTTACTTCAACATAACTCTAATTACATGGATTATAACACACAAAAATGAATTGGAAATATATTTCTTTGACAAAATGACTAATTTATAATTTCTAACATATCTTTTAGGAGACCCATTTTAAACCTCAAAATTCTCCTAATGCATGAAATAGGACAATTTTTTTAGGACACTAGATGTAGATGACATCTTTATCTATCTTATCTCAATATTTCATTGAAAATATTGATTTTAATTGGGTCAACAAATTCAAACAACAAACACACGAGAGTCCAAGATTTTATCACGTGTAGTTTCTAATTTCAATTTTGAATATTCAAATAACTTCACATGCGTGTTTATGTTAAGTTGATGAATAACTGCACTTGTGTTTTTATTTCACTACTCAAAGCTAAATATATACAAGAGGGTATTATTTTCTCTTATTTGAAAATGAATATATACAATAATGTGTCTATTAGTTTCACCTTCTATGAATGACACTTGGTCTTCCCCATAACTCTCATTTTATCTAACTACTTATTATGTACAAGTTATTATTTAAATCTCTAAGGACCACGTGTCCAACATCCCCCCTCTTAAGTTGAAGGGGTGTTTGTGAGTCCAAACATCATTTTGAACTTTTCAAACTTTTCTCTTTTGAGTGCTCCAGAGAAGGTGTTCATAATTTGTTCATTTATGGAACAATATTTCAAATGAATAATATTGGCCTTTACATTATGTTGTGGTTCATTTGCAATTTTATTTCCAAATGTTTCTCAAAATAAAAAAAATTATATATAATATTTAAAAAAAGAAAAAAATCAAAAACTTTCATATGCTGAAACATAATTCTGATTTGTATACATTAACATTATGTTTCAGAAAACTGTGCAAGGTGGGTCCAACCCTTGTTTTAAATATCGTGCAACTTTTCGGGCGGAGATGAAATGATGACAGGTGGGAGTTGATCGACAGAAACCCACGGGCACAAACAACCCTACAGATAAATTCTGGGGTGCCTTTGCAGTTGACTGTGATGTGAGCGCGTGGACTCAAATCAACGGCTCATGTTCACTGTGGAGGCACACCTCCGAGGATATTTTCGTATCTAGGAGTCCCCCCGCGGTGACGTAGGCAGCCATATACGTCAGCAAGAAAGCCAAATAAATGTCCATGTCATGTCCCGTACCCGTCTTTTCATGCATTTATTTTTCATTTCCTCCCCCAAAGTCCTGGTGCGCCTATAAATAGAAAGTCAAACCCCGTTCTTTTCACATGCAGGTTTCAATTTAAAATTTTCTAAACCATCCTAATCACCTTGCTCCTCATTTTTTAGTATGTTCAGTCGCCATCCTAAGTGTAAACATGGCCAAGTCATCATTTTCTGGTTCTTCAAGTCACATTCCTCTCATGGTTACAGAGCTAATGGACACTGGTTGCACAATAGAGCATTTTCCTCTGTATCAGCAAGTCGTTCTTAAGCAACACAATTCCCTTGTCTTCACAGCTATGACTAGGTCTGGAGTCTTGTCTGCATGTGTCCCTAAAACCCATATTGTCCCAGAATTTATACATTGGCTAGCATCAACATTATACCTCAACAAGTGTTTTGTAATGAAACACTTGTGAGAAAGTGTCTTCCAAGTTTCATCCTTGTTAATTCGTCAAACCTTTTGCTACCCAGAGTCTAAGTCATAAGTTAATTTTACTGAAGAGTCATTGACAACACATTATGACAATCTTGCAGGGCAAGATTACATGTAGATTTTATTCTTTCTGAAGCTAGAACAAGGGAGTTTTTCTCAAGATGAAAAAGATATTTTCCTTAGAAATTTTTGATGCAGATGTTAAGCCTGTGTTACAATTTCTATAAAAAATACTTGGAAATGAAGATGCTTCTCAGATTGACAGGTCAGTGCTTGGATTGTTTGCTTTGATGATGAAACCTGAAGTAGTGTTGGACATCCCCTCTTTTTGGGAGGAGAATATTAATTCTCAATTCATGAGCTTGACTCTCACAGGTTCTTTCAAGTTTCCCTCAATTGTTACTTATTTTTTCATGTATCAAAATGCAGAAGAGTTCTTGAAATTGGGGTTAAACGTTATGGATTCAAATAAGAAGAGGCAGTCAATAGTGCTTTGGACTGACTTGGTAAGAAATGAACCTAGTGATGGGGGATTATTTTATTTTGCTGCTTAGTACCTGCCAATTTCCTATAAAATTTTGAATGGGACTGCCCCCCCATGTTTTCTACCAAAGGATGAGGAATTCCTTCAACTCTGTAATAGTTGCCAATATGGAAACTAGTTTTTTTTTTAAGATTATTTAGAAATTATATTGTATGGTGCTGGGGTTGAACCTTATAGATTGCCCACTTTTGTCCCCATGAGAATGTTTGCCTTGGAATTTATTAGATAGAGTTTGAATGTGGACCAGATCCACTTTGTGCCAATGAAGAAAGGGGATTTGTTTAAATTGGCCATGACTGTTTGACCTTTCATAGTGAATATGAGGCAAGCTACAAAAGAGGAAAACCTAATGTTAGAAGACATGCATCTATTATTAGGTGAAAAATGGGCTTATGATCCACATCAGGTGACTTCCAAAAGAAGGGTTGAGAATGGTTACTCTAATTTTACTCACGAGAGTAAGCCTGAAATTGAAAAGTTGGCTAATAAGGGTTTTGCAGGTATTGGAAGCACTAGTGTTGAAACTCCTATTATCTCTGAGAAGGTTAATAAAAGGGGTAGAGAAAAGAATGTTGATTCAGAAGAAGAGGAACAAGGAGCTGAAAAGAGAGCTATACTGAGTGAAGAAATGCCATATGCACAACCAAGTTTATCAATTCAGTTGGGAGACATACAAAATACACCATCTTCACCATCCATACATGAGGTTTTTCATGATCAGGTGCCATTAATTAAGCAGGTTTTTTCCCAAATCGCTGAGAAGAATTAGAAGATCAGAGCAAATATGGAGGCTCAAGCTGAGTCTCAAATCACCCCTAATCAGACTAGATTATTAACTGCCATGTATTTAGAGAAAGATCAGTTGAAAATTTATTTTTCACACCCATCTGAAATGATAGTAGGGTCATCAAGAAATTTCAGGACTGTTAATTTGACTGGTGATGCTAGGAAGATTACCGTACCTGATAAAATTAATTTACATATGCAAAAATAGTTTATTAATTGTTAGTGATTTGAATAAAACCAGTGCAGCTGCAAGAAAAGATGAAAATATGTTGGGAAAGGTAATCAAGCAACTAAAGCTAGAGAAGGCTAATTCCAGAGCTCTCTCCACTCAAAATGAGGAATTAAAGAATATAATTGTCAAGATTTGAGAGGACCCCAATGACAGGTCAACTGTGCAGAAGCTGTTGCAGAGTGCAGAATCAAAGATTAATGTGTTAAGAAAGAAGATGAAGCTCCCCACTAGAGAACACCCAATGGCAGTTGAAGTGGAAGAAGTGGAATTTGAGAAGGAGAAACTTTTACAACAAATGTTGTAGAGGGATGAAGAGATTTCCAGATTGAAAGAAATAGTAGCTAAGTTACAGGGGCAGATTGATTCACATGTCTGCACAATAGTTTTGTCATCTGAAACTTATGGCCATAAGCTAAACTATCACAATTAAGTACTGAGTTGAAGATGACATAGATTGATATGAAGAAAGCCCAAAGTGACCTTGAGACAACCATAAAATTTATACGTCCTAAGGATAACGAAATTCTAATGTCAAAGGAAAATACAAACAAGTACAAAGCATATTATCAATTAGCTTGTGAAGGAATCAAGAATATCAGAGAGAAGGTAAAGGGGAACATGTCCCTTCTTGAAGCTAAACATATTCTTTGGAATGAGATTATAGGAGTAATGAAAAAAATATGGAAATCACTAGTTCTTATTTCAGAAGAAAAGAGTATAATCAGAGATCTTCAGGAGCTTGTATTGGCTGACAAAAAAAAATGCATGATAGAGCTATATGGTCTAAGAAGTTAATAGATTTTTTCAACTCCAAATCAGATCAAGAACTGGGTGAACATGAGATTAAAGATAGAAAATTATGTGTTCTAGAAATTAACAAGGTGATAATGAAGAATGCATACATGAAGTCAACAGAAAAGAAGTTGAAAGAGATCAAGCAAGCAGTAGATAAGTTCAACACCATGTTTGATAAAAGAACTAGGGCATGAATATGATCTTACTGGGACCTGCAAGGTAACTTATTGTCCTGGGAAACATATGAAACTCTGTTGGTGGAAGAAAAAAGTAAAGTTGACAATACTCATGAGAAGACTACAGTTCTAAAAGGAACAACAATTGTCAATTTCCTGAATAAAGATTTTCAGTTGTTACGGATGGTCAAGTCTCTGATTCAGGATAAGATCACTTACAACAGGATCACTTCTTTTAGATTGGAACATAATAAGCTAGTTAATGCTCCAAAGGAAAATGTTGAACTCTGGAAAAAGTGCAAAATATGGATGGCCAATCTTCCTAAAGACACATCAACATCAAATGATACTGAGAAAACCACATCAGAAACAAAGGATACTTAGAAGACATCATAATATTTCTGTCTATTATTGTATTTTTTTTCTTTCTTATAAAACAAGGTTGTAATGTTACCCTCGATTGTAATGGAAGTAGTTGATAGAAGAAAGAAGAAGTTTAGGTAGCTTTAAGAAGTTTTAGCAATTACAAACTTCTTTTGAATGTATTTAAGAAAGAAAAAAATGAAGAAGAGGGGTTTGGAGTTTTGAAACCTCTGGAAGACTATATTTTTGTACTTATTTCTCTGAAGAATTAATGAAAGAAGTCTCAAGTTTCCTGTAATTGTTGATGGTGATTTGTTTTTCCTGTGTCATCTTGTGTTATTTCTTCTAATGAATGAAGTGAAGTAATGAAGCTGCATGTCTCTGAATTACATTTGTAAGTAAGAGTTAAATATCCTTAAATGCGCTCCTTCACTCCAACTCCTTTCTATTCATAAATTCTCTCTGAAACTTAAGTTAATAGATCTCGTGTTTACATCATATTATCTTAAGCTTCCTCACCGTTATTCTTATTCATTCACATTTCCGCAGTTAAAGGCATTGTGTAATCTTTTATTACTCCAGAGAATTAAGGGTTTTTACAAACAAATTTCCAAAGGAATAGAACAAAGAACAAATGATAAATATTGTTTCTATAAAATATTGTTAAAATGTCTAAAGCACTGATTCCTTTTCAGAACCAAGGGATTGTCTCTTAAGAACCAACTCATTATATCAAATTGAATGATATTTTATATGGTGTGCTTGGTTCGATCATGGAATCTAGGGTTGCTGGCCATGAAATATGGGATAATGTTACAAAAATCATGAAAAATCGCTCGACCAAGATATTTACCCTTGGTGATTTTATCACTTACTAGGGAAAAATGTGAGACATTTGGAGAAATCATGGTTAAATTGTGACACGTGGAAAAAATCATTGGGTTTTAAATTTAGACGATGTTGGTTGAATTTTATCAATATTTTCTTGATTTTTCTGATTTTGTTTAATTGTTGTTGATTATTTTGTTGACATAATGCCAATGACCTTGATTTTGGATTATTGACGACCATGATTGCATAATTATTCTCAACTAGAAGGGCAATATAATTCACTTGTTTCTCCTACAAATCTTCAAGTATTTTCTTGAGCCCCACAATTTCCTTTTTTGTTTTTGCAACTGCCACATATTTTGATTTTGTTGTAGAATTTGTTGGAACTAATGATTTATGTGACCTCCGAGAGACAATTGTTGATCCAAGACTCATGAGATATCCTAAAGTTGATATTCCATTTTTTTAATCCCACCAAAGTATGAATGAAAATATCCAATCAAGCTAAAATCATCCACCTTGAAATATCAGTCCAAAATATTGAGTTTGCTACAAGTATCTAAGATTTTTTTTGTAGCAAACCAATGTGCTTCACAAGGATTTTCCATAAACTTGGAAGGGATCCGGAAAAAAAATGAATTATTTGATCCGGTGGTGGTACAATAAATAATGCTTTTCACAAATTGTTTGTACTTGGTTGCACCCTCAAATTGATTCCCTTCTTTTGACATGAGCTTCGAATTTTGTTCCATAGAAGTAGAAAGAGGGTTACATTCAACAATGCCAAATTTGTGCAAAAATTTTGTAATATACTTCTTTTGGGAGATGAGTATGTTATTTGGATATGGAGTAACTCCAATTCCCAAGTAGTAGTGAAGATGTCCCAAATATGTCATCTCAAATCCGGTCTTCAACTCTTTTTCTATAGATGCAATACAACTTGCGTTGTTCCCTGTCATCAACAAATAATTTACATACACTATAAGATATGCACTTGTTTTTCTAGATTTATTAACAAACATAATTGCATCATCAAGATTAAAGTGTTTGATATTCAATTTTAGAATATGCCCAGTTAAATTTGTATACTAGGTTCATAGTGTTTATTTTTGTCCATATAAGGATTTTACGAGATTATATGATTTTTATTCTTTTCCCCTCACAAGAAAATCTTTTGGTTGAGACAAAAAGACACATTCTTTCAAGTCTCCATTTAAGAAAGTAGTTTTCACATTCATTTAATGAATTTTCCATCCATTCTGCATTTTCAAACAATGAGAAGGCAGATGTTGGCCCATTTTGTTGTGAGGACAAATATCCTCACATTAAATGCCTTATTTTTATGTAAATATTTTTTTGATGAGCCTTTGTGCTTGTCAAGTGAGCCATTTTTCTTTTTCTCATAGACCCACTTGTAGCCAAATGGTTTGATTCTGAATGGAGGGTCCACCAACTTGCATGTACCATTCTTGATGAGAGAATCATATTTATTTTACATTGCTTCTTTTCATGTATTGTGAGGAGAAACTCCTTTAAAGGAAGTTGTTCAAAATTAGTAGTTAAATTCAACTCACGTTCATATGAAACATCAATATCGTCAACCTCACCTGAATTAAAATCGTCTCATCATCTCCGTCTTGTATGGTAGAACCTATGGTTGTTTTTTTTGCCTTATCTAGATGGAAACTTTCAAGTGTTTTGATGAGACATTTTGGTGGAACTTTATAAGATGGTTTAGGTTTCTTGATTGATTGAGATTGTGCCACATCAAGATTTATCCTTTCAGTCCTCTCAATTAAATCATTTAAAGGAACTTTCTAATCTAATAAAGTGGCCAGGATTTCATGAAGCGGAGATGGTGCTTCAAAATGAGATTCCAGAGATTGATCTAAGATTGGGATTGCCCATTCAAGATGTAGAAATGTATTTACATGAGTGGATCTATCAATATGTTCAAACTAAAACTGAAAAATTTTGTTAGTCTTGGAATATTCAAGAAAAATTACATCTTTGGAAAGAATAAACTTCATGCTTACCTCATCATAAAGACGATATGACTTGGTGGTATTTGAATAGCCCAATAAGATGCACTTTTGACCTCTTGCATCAAGCTTGTTTCTTTTCTACTTAGGAATCAAAACATAAATAGTGGACTGAAGATCATGAGATGCCTTATTGAAGGAATGTGGCCACAACAAATTGCATAAAAGTATCATTTATAGGAGCACAAGATGGACACCTACTTTTCACATACACTATACATGGAACCACATCAAACCAAAACATCAACTTTACATCTTTGAAAAACATCATGGAATGAACCATATTAAGATAATCATGCTCATTCTTTCAACTACGCCATTTTGTTAAGGATTGAATGGAGTTATGGTTTGATGTTGAATCCCATTTTGGCCCATATATATATTTGCTTTAGTTTCCTCAGAATAGTAGGAAAAATAGAAACACCATCCTTTTTCAGTAAACGAATGTTGTCATAATTAATTTGTCCAGATATGGCACGCCATAAAAGACTAGATAACAATGTACCTTTATTGTGATGAGAGAGGTATGCAAACTTTTGTGCATGAGCAGATGTTCCTTTTAGTTTTAATGATATTTCATCCTCCACTATTGTCATGAGAACCATGTTGTTATAAGCCTTCTTATTTCTACATTGCCATCAAATATATGAATTGAATTGCCTTGTTGTTGGATAAGAACAAGGGACAAAAAATTCCTTCGCAAATTTGTAAGATAGAGAACACTATTTAGATAAAATAAGGGAATCTATGTAGTGTAAGCTTGATGGTTCCAAGTCTTGAAAGATTGAGACTTGCTTCATCTACAAAATAAACTATGCTATCTATATTTCCATTTAAATATTCAAAGAAATCTCTCTAGAAGGTCTTGTGGCATGTTGCACCTGTGTCAAGTAAGCATGCACCTCATTAAGAGGAAAATGAAGTATGAAACAAATCTTGAGTTGCTCCAATATTTCAATGGAAAATGACATAATGAGTAGATTTAAGTGCTTTACCTTTCATTGGATTTGGTGTTAGAATGGTGTTTTCATTCATGCCAATGTCAATCCTTGAATGCTCTTAATATTCACCTAGTTTTCTTTGATTGGAAGATCCAAATGACAAGAAGCCCTGGAAGAGTGGAAGGGAAGCCCTAGATTCCCATACTTGTTGAATAATTTGAGGACGAAGAACTGTTAATTTTCTCACATGACCATTTCCATCGCGTCGTCTTCATCATTCCATTTCCAATGGTAGGTGGCACACCATATGGGTCCTAAATTTTTGAGGGATATGTCTTATAGAAATTAAAAACCCATTTGCATGGTTAAAATACCCAAAATTGAAATGTTAATGGGAGATTAATGACTAGTCCAATTTGGGGTTGTTGATTGATTAAAGGATGACATCAATATTAAAGAAATTTTCGATAATTTTTATGGGTCTTAAACAACCGTAATAAAAACTCCTTAAGTTGGCTTCATGTATGATTTAAAAATTGGCTCCAAAAATTTGAATTTGAAAAATACAATTCAAATTAATTTTTAGATCAGCTCCAGGGAAATTAGTGTACAAATTTGAATAACTGTTAAATTATTCACCGAGATTATCCCAATCACACACTATTTGAGCTTCATGCATAATACATAACCTCTTCTACTATTGACCATCAATTTTGTGGAAATTAAACAATCGCATGCGCACATTAAAACCATAAACAATCACACATATAAACACAGTATTTATGGGAAAGCTTAAAACTGAAAACCCCCAACTATCTGTATATTATAATGATAGAGATCATGTAACAATCATTGTACAAACTCCTCACAAGCTCTCAGTACAATCTCCAATTGTTACACACTACACAAGCTCAGATCATACAAATCACATGCTCCAATCTGCTCCACCTGTTAGCCAGCCTCTACTGCGCAATCCAATATGGATAATCATGAGATCCAGGTTCAAATCCCACCAGTATGTACTGCGCAATCCTCATTGGCTTCTCCATCAATGTGTGTGCAAATCTCATGCACCAATATAGTCACAACTGATAGTCACACTTGCTCTTTCACCTACCTCTTCACTGGTCTCCACTGAAACTGTCCATGCACTGCAGTTAACTGATGTATTATTTATTTGATTTATGAGTTAATAATTAGTGAAATAATTAATAATTAATTCACACCACTCTCACCAATTTTATCAATCAGTTAGACTAGATACAACTAGCTCAACTAAGTTAAATTGAACACAACTCCATTAACTGTCTCATCAACTCCACCAAACTCTGTCACATGAGTTCTAACTGAAGTCAACCATGCAATAGCTCCACTAAACCCTAGGAATAGTGTAATTCCTTTTTTCAGCTGCATGTGCCACATCCAGGCATCAAACTAAAGTGCTCCAAGAGGATAAGATAATGTTTAGAGTCCAAATATTATTAAGAGCTAATAATATTCGACATATCTATTTTTAGACTTGCAATCTAAAAATAGATTCCGCCTAGTATGTCTAAAAATAGAAGTCCATCTATTTTTCCCGACTTGACCAACCATCCACAAATAGCATCCTGCAACTCATAGAACATGATCCATATGTCTAAAAATAGACTTTGCGCCAAAAATAGCCTGTGGGCCCACTTAGTGAAGGCGACTTCTTTCCACTAAGCTCCTCATATTGTTGCAATCTCAACACTCCATCTCAACAAGATAAGGATTATCTGCAACCCCTATCCTGCCCCTGTGGTATTCTAATTTTCTCCTGGTGAGCGCCTTCATCAAGATATCAGCATCCTGATCCTCCGTAGGAATGTATGAAAGTAACATGATTCTCCGCTGCACACAATCTCTGATATGATGATACCGGATGTTAATGTGTTTAGATCTATCATGAAAAACTGGATTAATCGAGAGTTTGATGCAAATTCATGATTACTGCTAACAACCGCGCAGGGCTTCCCATGTGAACCGAACAACCCTACCTCGTATCTTCTCATCCATATAGCCTCGCATGCGCCCAAACTTGCCGCCATATACTCGGTCTTCGCTGAACTGAGTGCCACGGATCTCTGCTTCCTGTTGTACCAAGAAACTACTGTCGACCCGATACTGAAAATCCCTCCAGATGTGCTCTTTCTGTCCGTTGGGCTCCCTGCCCAATCTGCATCCGTGAAGCCACACAGCTTCACCTCATCCGATTGTCTGTACCACAATCCATATCCCGATGTGCCTTTGAGATAACGCAATACATGATTGCCTGCCTTCCAGAAGAGCTTGGTAGGCTTAACCATAGCTTGTGAAAGCTAGTTAACTTCATAGCATATATCGGGTCATGTATTGACCAGATACATAAGCGACCCCACCAACTGTCGATAAACAGTGGCATCCACTACCTCCGCTGAAGTAGCATCCTCCTTCCTCCAACCACCAGGAAGAGGAGTATCAATAGGCTTGCAGCCATGCATGTTGAACTTCTCCAGTATCTCCCGGGCATACTTACCCCGAGAAACAAACAATCCATCACTGCGCTGCCAAATTTCCAATCCCAGGAAATAATGAAGGAGGCCCAAGTCCTTCATCTCAAACTTTAAAGATCTCTCAGTATGAGAGTGACTGACACTTCATCATCTGTCAAAATAAATTCATCTACATAAAGTACAATGACACACCCTGCCCTCCACCACAATCTCAGTATAAGTTAGGATCCGCCTCACTCTTGGAGAATCCAAGTCCGGTGAAATAACTGTCTATCCGTGTGTACCAAGCACGAGGTGCTTGTTTCAACCCATACAACGCTCTCTTGAGTCTGCACACATGCGACTCGCTGCTGAAGATCTCAAAACCTTCGGGTTGTTCTATGTACACCTCCTCCTCAATCAATCCGTTGAGGAACGCAGTATTCACATCCATCTGATGAATGTGCCACCCCATCTGCGCTGAGAGAGCAAGAATCGTCCATATGGAAGATTACCTTGCGACAGGTGCAAAGGTCTCCTCATAATCGATCCCCTCAATCTGTGAAAAGCCTGGGGCAACAAATCTTGCCTTGTACTTCTCCACACTCCCGTCAGCTGCCTGCTTCACTTTGTAGATCCATCTCGAACCCACCACTGATTTCCCCTCTGGTCTCGGGACAATCTCCCATGCACTGTTTCTGACAATCGAATCATACTCTTCCACCATGGCATCTACCCATGCTGGGTCCTCCACAGCTTCCTTGAAAGAGGATGGCTCTGTCATGATACACTTGCTCATAAGAGCCATGTATCTAGATACTGCCTGTGTGACCTGCCTCTCTGTCTGTTATTGTGATGTAGGTGCTGGCTACAACCTTCGCATCTTGCTGGGCCAAGCCGGGCCTTCGTAGTACGCTTCCGTCCCAGATGAGACGGGGCGCTACATGAGTGGTCACTCCTGAACCTCCTCTTGTGGCCGATCCACATCCGGAAGCTCCTCCTTAGGAACTAACAGCTCCTCATCTGCATGCAAGTGTAGCTCCCTCTCAAGCGAACACTGCATGGCTTTCTCCTCCTGGAATTTTATATCCCGTCGCACAACAGTCTTGCGACTGTCTGACACATACACCCGATAGTTGTGAGGTGTATCAGTGTACCCCACAAATATTCCAACTTCAGCAGTTGGATCCAGCTTCCTCCTTGCATCCTTCGTCACATGCATGTAGACAGGAGAACCGAAAATCCGCAAATGGGAAATATCCGGCCTCTTGCCAGAATAAGCCTCCTCTGGTGTACTCATGCCAAGAACCTTGTGAGGACAACGGTTCTGCACATACACTGCTGTATTGCATGCCTCAGCCCACAAGTGAAGGGGTAGGCCCTGATCATGCAACATCGCCCGTGCAGCACCCACGATCGTTCTGTTTTTCCCAACAACCTGCCTGACTATGGGTTATGAGGTGCTATGAGCTCTCTCTTCGAATTCCTTCTGTGCTGCAAAAGTCCTTGAATTCTCCAGAGATGAATTCACCACCATTGTCGCTTCTAAGAGCCTTCACCTGCTTCCCCGATTCTTTCTCAACCAGTGCCTTGAACTCACAGAACTTTGAGTATGTCTCGCTCTTCTTCTGCATGAAGAAGATGCAACACTTCTGAGAAAAATCATCAACAAATATCACATAATACCCGTGCTTTGCTGTTGAAGCTACTGAGAAAGGTCCACACACGTCTGTGTGAATTCTCTCAAGGATCATCGTGGTGCAACTATCCTTCTCGTGAAAGGTGGCTTTCAAAATTTTTCCCAAGGTACATCCCTTGCACTGATCTGATTGCACAAGAGTACCCTTAGGAAGCCCAGTAGAAATCTGCTGCAGTATCTTCAAAGCTCCATGGTGAAGGTGGCCCAATCTCCGGTGCCACATCTCGCCATCATCCCGGTTCACCACTCCTTCTGCCTTGCCCGCCATTTTTGCGCAGCCATCTACCTGCAATTGATAAATATTCTTAACTTGAACCCCTATCCTCCAGGTCTCACCAGTTGCCTTACTGCGCAGGAAAGCCTTTCCCTCGCTAAAGACAACATCATATCCCTTGTCTTCTAACATCGCCACAGAGATAAGATTATTCTTCAATCCTAGAACATGCATCACTTCCTTCAATATGAAGGGTTTACCAGACTCCATCTCAAAGGAAATGGTACCAATACCGATCGCATTGTATCTACCATCATCGCCCATCTCGATGTGCACTCCAAGATCTTTCTCATCCGGATCAGTAAACAAATCTCGATCTCCTATCATGTGAAAAGACGCACCACTGTCCAGAAACCACACTGATCCCGCCACACTTGAAACCAAGCATGCGATCAGCGAAAAATCCAGCTCAAAATGCGAGGCTAAAGCCTCTCCAGCTGCAGATCCAACAACCTGCTTATTTTTCTTCTTCTGCGGACAATTTGTGGCATAATGTCCATGTTGGTGACAATGAAAGCACTTCACCTTGGACATGTCCTACTTCTTGCCTTTCACACCGGAATGAGAAGCTTTCTTGCTCTTCCCATTCTTTGCTTTGGCAGCCAAAGCGCAATTCTCTTCATCAGAGTTCTTTGATGATGATCCATCCCTAGTACTTCGCCTTATCTCCTCTTGCACAAGATCCGACCAAAGTCGCTCCCATCCTGGAAATTTCTCCCGACCATTGACAGAGTCCTGATAGGAATGCCAAATATTAGGAAGCCCAAGGAGAGCCAAGCTCACCAAGTCCTCATCATATACAGTCACCCCCACACTTCCCAGCTCATCCCTGCATTGGGTGAACTTCATGAGGTACTTGTGCATAATGTTGCCTTTCTCCATCTTTATGTTTCTGAGTTTATCCTTGAGCGCCAACTTCCTCTGGTCGCTCTTGCTTTGGAATAAATCTGTCAAGGATTTCCACATCAAGAATGGAGAAGCCTTACCATGCAGGCTAGACACTATGTGATCCTTCACGCCCTCCAACAGAATCCTTCGACACTTTGCTGTCTTCTTTTGCCAAGCCTCAATTACGACAGCATCGCTAGAAGTAGGCTTTGGGACTTCAGCATCTATGAACTCCTTCAACCCATTGTCATCTAACACCGCCTCCATCCTGTCCTTCCATGCAATATAATTCGAGCTGCCCTTAAGGGCATACTCCAATCGCAATCCGTTGAAAGACATCTCAACTTCGACACCAAGAAAACACTACTGCAAATTCGAATTCCACCAGCACAAAACTCAACCGCTTCAATGTTCTGCAATTGCTCCAATGATCAATACTGCTTTGATACCATGTAGAAATTTGAATAAATGTTAAATTATTCACCGAGATTATCCTGATCACACACTATTTGAGCTTCATGCATAATACATAACCTCTTCTACTATTGATCATCAATTTTGCGGAAATTAAACAATCGCATGCGCACATTAAAACCATAAACAATCACACATATAAACACAGTATTTATGGGAAAGCTTAAAGCTGAAAACCCCCAACTATCTGTATATTATAATGATAGAGATCATGTAACAATCATAGTACAAACTCCTCACAAGCTCTTAGCACTATCTCCAATTGTTACACACTACACAAGCTCAGATCTAGCAAAACACATGCTCCAATCTGCTCCACCTGTTGGCCAGCCTCTACTACGCAATCCAATATGGATAATCATGAGATCCAAGTTCAAATCCCACCAGTATGTACTGCACAATCCTCATTGGCTTCTCCATCAATGTGTGTGCAAATCTCATGCACCAATATAGTCACAACTGATAGTCACACTGCTCTTTCACCTACCTCTCCACTGGTCTCCACTGAAACTGTCCATGCACTGCAGTTAACTGATGTATTCTTTAGTTGATTTATGAGTTAATAATTAGCGAATTAATTAATAATTAATTTACACCACTCTCACTAATTGTATCAATCAGTTAGACTAGATACAATTAGCTCAACTAAGTTAAACTGAACACAACTCCATTAACTGTCTCATCAACTCCACCAAACTCTGTCACATGAGTTCTAACTGAAGTCAACCATGCAATAGCTCCGCTAAACCATAGGAATAGGGTAATTCCTTTTTAATTTGCATGTACCTTGCATCCGAGCATCAATGAAGTTTCTCCCAAGAGATATGAACTGTCTGTTTAGAGTCCAAATATTATTAAGAGCTAATAATATTAAACATATCTATTTTTAGATTGCCAGTCTAAAAATAGATTCCGCCCAGTATGTCTAAAAATAGAAGTCCATATATTTTTCCCGACTTGACCAACCATCCAAAAATAGCATCCTGCAACTCATAGAA
The DNA here is from genome assembly GCA_034641835.2 of Pinus albicaulis. Lineage (NCBI taxonomy): Eukaryota > Viridiplantae > Streptophyta > Pinopsida > Pinales > Pinaceae > Pinus > Pinus albicaulis. The sequence goes on from CM076572.1 coordinate 57,049,800, forward strand.
CATGATCCATATGTCTAAAAATAGACATAGTCTAAAAATATACTTTGCGCCAAAAATAGCCTGCGGGCCCACTTAGTGAAGGCGAATTCTTTCCACTAAGCTCCTCATCTTTTTGCAATCTCAACAATTAGGCCATGCCAACGCTCCTATCAAGCCCCTTCATCACTATAAATATATCTTTTTTTCCTCCATTGTGGATCATTCTTTCACACCTATATTTGGAGTATATCCTCTTTGAAACACTGAGGCCAAGACCAGTCACACAGATCATCTGTGATTTCGTTGGGTTATTGGCCTACTCTATGGCCTAATTTGCATTAATTCTGGGCTTGATTTTGGCATTTTTTTTTTATTTTTTCCGTGAGAAAATTTTGATCAATTGTGGCTACGTTCTGAGGCAATACAAAGGTTCGAATATGTTTTCTTGAGGATCATTTTAGCCAACCTGAGGCCACCCTTCGAGGCACAAATTTAGGACCATTTTAGGGCCTATTTTGCAGCCCTTTCAGAGGTTTATTGTGAGGCCAATATGAAACTTTTTGGGGTCATTTGAAGCCCTATTCCACATATCTTTAAGTCACTTAATTTATACACTGTTGTTATTAAATTGGGATAAAATTTGTAGTAGTTATAATGCTTGTTTGGATACAAAATAATTTATCTGAGAGGACTATTCATTGGGTTGCTTCAGTGCTTATTCATAGCTAAACCAAATTTGGTTCTAAGGGTAACTCTAAGGCTTTAATTCAAAACTTTTGACATAAATTTATCACTCCAGAAAAATATTCTAAGGCCTAACCAAGGCTTGGTTTGGAGAGAATCTTTATGGAAAAATTGGAGAAAATTTGTGGAGGATTTTGGAGTACATCTTCCTAAAATACATTGTGAAAAATTGTTGTGATAACTTCGCACAATTTGAGGATGATTTGAGACAAATATGGAAAATCTTCTTGTGCCCTAGTTCAGACCTATTATGAGAATAAGAGGTCATATTTTGCATGACATAATTGATTAACTTGTGGGAAAATATATGGATTTGTTTATGAACAATTCAAAGACCTGAGTACTAATATATCACAGTCAGTTCAAAGGAATATGTTGTGGGACTAATTTTTCCTTGGTGTTGAAGATGTTAGAAACAATGGAAACCAATACAATACTGAGAGGGGGGGTGGATTAGTAGTGTGACCAAATTATACAAGTCTTCACAATTTATATTTTTTAATCACTTTTGGTCATTATTCATGGATCAAAAACAAAAATAAATCATGTAAAGAATAACATCATAAACATCAAGCACATGAACAACATATACACAAGACACCAATATTATTTTTATTACAAGCTCCAACTTGATTACATCATTGCCCCACAAGATACTACTTGTAGGTTTATCAGCTGTTACTGAAAGGAACTTCTATACCTTCTCATTTATTAGTATTAAATGAAAGGGAAGAGAATTCTTCCCCTAATCATTTATCAACCTTCATTGAGAGGGACTCTTGCCCCTGCTCGTTTATCAGTTACTATTTAAAGAGACTCTTTCCCCTACACATTTACTAGCATCTACTGGAAGGACCTACAACCCCTGATCTACAATCTACCACTTGTTGGTCCTCTTGATTCATCTTTCATCCATTTTCAAACCAGGAAAAATATACCACTTACCTCATAAACAAACAAATTTTCTCAACTTCAACTACTCACAAAAACCACCATAGAAAAACCTTCAACAATCTCTGATTATTGAACAAATCACCAAAACATATAAACCACCAACATCAACACCAAAAATCACCTTTGATGAACACATCAAAGCACTAATCACCAATTCATCATTCACCTCTCAAATATCAAATCCAATCTCTAACTCACCCTTGATGCATACCACCATTATGCATCTTGTTGCACCAACAGCCTATCATCCCCTCACCTTGGTTGCTTGAATTTTTCTTTTAAAGAATTATTGACTAATACACCAATGTGAGACTTTAGTTAACTTGTTCTTTGATGGTTGCATGGATTTATTATTTTTTTCCTTTGTCCTTTTCAATTGAGTCTTTTGAATTTGCACTTCAAGTTATCATTCAATGCTCTACTTTTCACTGAGAAAAAATGAGTTAAACTATCGGTTTGCTCAATTATGGTGAATTACAGGATTTAACAGAGGTTATTCTATTTTTAGCGAGCTCCAACTTTGGTGAAACTTCCAGTCCTGCATGTTATACTCTCCATGATGTTGCTAAATGCTTCCACTTGCCTCATTCATTCTTGCTTTAGCAATTTTGGTGCTTGATTTTATGTTTAGCATAAAAATCGAACTAAAAGTTGCTGACTCATTCATTCATGGCAAAACACTGCCATACCACTTATTCAAAGCACTACCATATATAGCTATTGACTCATTCTTGCTAAAGCCCAAAGGTTTTCCATTAGAAATTTTGCCAAAATAACTCTGCAGGCCCTTTTTAATTATAGTCGTGAGGGCTTCTTTTGTAATGAAAAATATCTGCGCTCTTGGTCTTTTCTGTTGCACAAAACCTTAACCTAGTGTTGTGTATTAGCCTCCGACGAATTTTACCTTAAGCTCTCACTCTCGGTCATAACTGCCACATATAACACTACAATAGCGGTTTGTATTATCCCTCGACGTCTTTACTTGAAGCAAATATCTAGTGCCCCTTTATAATCCACTAGGGTATTCCTTACGAGACGAAATGTCTTGGTGGGGTCTTCCCATTGCACCTACACCAAATCACTGCAGTTTCAGGCTAAGTTGGATCTGATACCTATTGTGTCAACCCTACGCCTATTCATCTTGTTGGTACTTATATGTGCCGCTTCAAATCATCTCAAGGCCCTTCCAGTGGTATGATGTCATGATGATTTTATATATGTTGCGTGTCACTTGTGAGTGGTCCATATGTCACCTGGAAATTTCTCACTTGGCCACCCAAAATGGTCAAAAGCACTTTCCATGTTTCCACCTCTCATTGGGCTACATCATTACTGATGTCATCATCCACCCGTGCATCTATTTCATCCTTGCAACCCAGTCATGTCTTCCCTGGTTCATGTCCTGCTAATTCCCTTAAGCACTCCTTAAGGTTTTTCCGGGGTACACCCACCGGGTTGCACTATTATGTGGGATATTACTTGAGCCAATAAACATACTCCCAATTGTTGCAACTTTTGACCATGATTTCCTGGTCCTCAGTTTGTCAGCTCCACTAATGACTTCATTGTTTTTGGATGTGTGCCAAAACTAAACATGCTCCAAAGGATCCTCCACAATTTTAGCTCTGCATAACTTTGAATTTTGGACCCCTATATTTGATTGGCTCTAATTTTGATCCAGAAGGCCATTTTCGGTCTTCAACATACCACTGTATATCTCTTTCATAGATTTATCCATATGAGTGGGTTTTACATGTAGTGGAGATGATCTAATATCCAAGAATTGGCCTCAAAGTCTTTGTAATTTCTTCATCCTTCTTGTGACTGATCCCGAAAACTTATGTCATTCTTTGCCATCCTTTTCATTTTCCAACAATGACAACACCATCATCTATGCTTTGTAGTTGCCATGCTTTTCCTTTGCCATTATTGAAAACATATTTTCAATAGAATACAATAAATAAGTTCTATTTCAAGTAGTTGCAAAATCTCTATTAGGGTGTGGAATAAGTTTCAAAAATTATAGTATGGTCGATGAAGAAAAGAGAAGTACAAAGTAGTTCTAAAGTTTTAAGGGTTGAAATCATCACATATTGCAAACAAATATTTGAGGGAATCTTTAGTGGAATTGTCACATCGCCACACTTGAGGTATGGAATTTGTTGTTCAAATTAAGAAATTAATGAAGTGAATTTTTGAAGGCATCAATGATATCACCAATCGTAGTATGTTATGTGTGGAATTTGAAAGTTTCAACACTCATTGGGTTATAACAGAGGTAGTTTTGAAGATCTGTTGAAATTGACACATCATAACACATATTGACAATCTGAGAGACAACATCAAGGGTTTCCTTTCCTAATATATTTCTTCAAAGGAAATCAAAAGTCCTCAATTTCTAAGATCATTTCTATGGTACAACCCTAAGTGAATTGTTGATCCCTTCATGTCTATCAAGGTGAACTAGGGTTGGAAATTAGGCTTGATGTATGACGCTAATATTATGAGAGAACTTGTACGGTGTATACTACCAAGGTTATGTATATAGATTCAAGTATTCTTGTATTTTTATTGTCGAGTACTACATCACTTATAATTGTTACTAATCGTAAGGGTATATTATGTATGATATTGACATAGTAAGAATGTATTGATATCAGATTGGTTAGACAAAGGACAAAGGTTGTAATATATGTTGTTTCTAGATTGATCTTGATAGTTTGATGACATTGATGTTGAGTGATGCTAGGTTTTGATAGTATTTGTGTTTTCGGAAGAAAATATGTATGTACTTAGTAATGCAGAGGATATAGAGAAATGATATTGATGCTAGGGTTTGTCATGATATTGACTTGTATGGGCATGTTGTTGTAAGAAATTTAGATATTGCTAATTTTTATATAGAGGTTGCATTGCATGATGTTATTGTTACAATGATTTCATCTCATAAACCTATTGTGGATTTATTTATATGCTACTAGGGTTTGCAATTGCATATAAATTGAACAATAGAGAGAGTTAGTATTTCTTCTGACAAATTTGTGATAATATTGTAGATTGACTGAGTCATCAGATTGCTTTGATCATGATTTTATTGATTTTACACAGAGGTGGATCCAATTTGAAAATATATGAAACACGGTCCAATGCGGTGAACTGAAGGTTAGATCCTTTAGGGTAAGTGGTGTATTGCTAAGTAGGGTGGTGCAAGGCAGAGAGTGGAGTCTCCTTCAGGTCAAAGCTTGAGAACAATTCAAGGTGCTAGAGCAATTCAAAGCCTGTGCGTGACGTTGAAGCATACTTTTAGTCAGCGCTGGTAAATCCAGGGCATTGGAGCATCCTTTCAATTGGAGATGATAAATCTTGGAAGTTGGAGATTCCTATTGATGTAATTTTTTAAGACCTATATTAAGAAGCGTTTAATGATTTTTCTCCCGAAATGGTTTCCACATAAAATTATTGTGTCTATTGTCTTTGATATTGTCAATTGTTGAATGGTGTTGTTGATTTATGTTTTGATCTGATGCTAATGTTAATTAATGCTCTGAAGATAAAAAATTAACTAATTGAAGTGAAATATTGATTCACCCCCTCTCATTATTTCCAACAATTGGAATCAAAGCGGGTTCTTTCAGTTGTAGTTTAACAACTGGAAGGCATATCTTATGAGTGCATAGATGGGAAAATCAAAGAAGCACACATCCAAACGATCAAAAGAAGATTTTGGCATTGCATTAGTATCAAAATTTGTTACATCTAATGAAGATAATCAAGTTGGTCCACCAACTCTTGAGTTTTATGAAGCCAAATATGAAATATGGGAATCTATAATTGAAGCCTATTTGCAAGCTTATGGATATGATGTATGGAACTCTATTGTTTCTAGATACACATCTACCAATGATTCTAAAAGGTACAATAAAAATGCCATGAAAGTCATTCTTAGTGCTCTGTGAGATTTTGTGAAAGTTGAAGTAGATCAATGCTCATCAGCCAAAAGGCTTTGGAAGAAACTTCATAATCTCTACTAAAAAAGGAATGCAGGTCAAGATGAAAATGATGATGATGATTGTGATTTAGATGAAGTAGTAGTAGTTGACATGGAGGGAGAACTAATTAGCACCTTATGTGATTTTAACAAAGCAAGGAAGCAAAATCAAATTCTCAAAGAAGAATCTTCCCTTCTAAGACTTCAAGTGGAGGAACCAGAGAAGAAAGTTTGTTATACTAGTATTTTACAATATTTTTTAGGAAAATTTCACTTTATAGAAACGTTCATCATGGGTTTTTATCCGATCACTTAATTATGTGGCAGAATCTAGTAGTATTCGTGTAGAGATTGCTCCAAGAAAAAATTTAAATATTGATTTTGATCTAGAAAATTCTCAACAATAATAGTTAATACAAATGCTACAAAAACATACCACTGCATTTGCATGGAAATACACTAATATGTGAGGCATAAATCCTAATACATATATCCATCACATTTACATAAAAGATAATATTGGGCCTATCAAAAAACATCCAAGGCACATGAATCCTATTTTAAGAGAAATTGTAAAAGAGGAATTACAAAAATTGTTAAATGTAATTTTCATATATCTAATTTCTAATAGCCAATGGGTATCACCATCGGTAATTGCACTATGTTTTACAAATTTTGTTATATTGGTATTTTACAATATTTTTTAGGAAAATTTCACTATATATAATCGTTCATCATGGGGTTTTATCCTATCACTTAATTATGTGGTAGAATCTCACAGTATTTGTGTAGTTATTACTCCAAGAAAACCTTTAAATATTAATTATGATTTGGAAAATTCTCAACAATCACAATTAATACATATGTTACAAAAACATACCACTGCATTTGAATGGAAATACACTAATATGTGAGGCATAAATCCTAATACATATATCCATCATATTTATATACAAGAGAATATTAGGCCTATCAAGAAACGTCAAAGTCACATGAATCTTATTTTAAGAGAAATTGTAAAAGAGGAATTACAAAAATTGTTAAATGTAAATTTCATATATCTAATTTCTAATAGCCAATGGGTATCACCATCGGTAATTGCATGTAAAAATAAAACTTAAGTGACGAGTCTGCATATATTATAGAGAATTGAACAAAAGTACTTTAAAAAACCACCTTCCTCTACAATTCATTGATCAAGTCTTAGATACCTTAGAAGGGAAGAAATATTTCTCTTTTCTTGATGGTTTTAGTGTGTATAACCAAATACAAATTGAATTAGAAGATAAATATAAGATGAAATTTTCTTATCCATGGGGAAATTATGCTTACATTGTATTACCCTTTAGATTTTTTAATTCACCTGCTACCTTTCAATGACTTGTTGTGGGCATTTCTTTGACTTGATCCATGATTGTATAGAGGTTTACATGGATGCCTTTACAATTTATGGTAATAATTTTGAAGAAGCCTTGGAAAATTTAGAAAAATTTCTTTGTACGTACTAAGAAACTAATCTTTCTTTGAGTCATAAAAAAATACATATGCTATTAAATGAAGGAATGTTTTGGGGCATTATGTTTCAGGTTTTCGAATTCAAGTTGATTAATTGAAGGTTGAGGTTATTTTTAAACTAACAACCAAAAACCCAAAAAATATGTAATAATTCTTCTTCGAAATGTCAACTATTATAGAAGATCTATAGAAAGGTTTACAAAGATAGCCTCACCACTCTTTAAATTTCTTGTTAAAGGTTGTGAATTTTCTTGGAATCTTTATTACCAACTTGCTTTTGACACATTTAAAAATAATATTTCTAAAGTCCACATTTTGAGTGGACCAAATTGGTATCTTGCATTTCATATTTCTATTGATGCCTCAGATACTGCTTTAGGAATTGTCTTAGGACAAAAAAAACACCAAAATTCTTATGCTATCTATTATGTAATTAAAAAATTAACACTTGCTAAGTTAAATTGTATTGTAATTGAAAAGGAGTTTTTTAGAGTTATTCATGACTTTAATAAGTTCAAAAATCATATTACTAGGTATGAAACCTTTATTTATATGGATCATGTTGTTATTCGTTATCTAATGACTAAACTAATAACAATTATAGAGTTACTAGGTGGCTTTTTTTATTATATGAATTCAACATTATTATATTAGATGAATCTGGAAAAGAGAATACATTATCTGATTTTCTTTCTTGGATTCAAAATAAAAATGACTTAATTCATGTAGATTATAGTTTTCCTAATGTAAACTTGTTTAAAATTACTACAAAAATTCCTCGGTATGCAAGTATTGTTAACTACTTGGCTATAGGGAAGCTACCTCAACAATTGTCACCAAAATAAAAACAAAGGGTCATCAGACTCAACGCTTATTATTGGATAGACAGAAAAGTTTTCAAAACAAGACCTAATTTATTTATTCGGAGGCATGTAATATGAAGTCGTAGATATATTGAAAGAATGTCATGATGAACCATATGGAGGAAATTTTGTTGATAGAAGATGATATAAAAATGTGTGATCATCCTCTGAGACTTTGCAAGCTTTTAAAATTATGTCTTTAGTTCATAATTTATTCACATATGAATAAGTGAATTTTAATGAACTTAAAGATGAAAAATATTCAAATCAAAAAAATGACATAAAGCAAGAGACACAATCAGTTGATGACGGAGTTTACCCCTCCTGGGCTACGTCTCCGAGCCCTGCTCAAATGTTAGGCCACTTTATTGATCTCAACTGCAAAGAGAGCACATAAGAATTATTTGTCGCTTAGAGTCAAGTTGTTGATGGAGTGGAAATGTTTCCCTTCAAGAAAAATCCTCCTACAGAGAACTCTCACCCTTAAACTGACTCAATTTTACAAAGAGGCGATTGCGCCAAAAAAAGAGGACTATATAACAAATGTCCTCGTACTCAAACTTGAGATCAACAAGAAAAAATATGACTCCTTCAAAACAAAAGTGATATAGTTGTCTTCCTAAAAAAACAATGGCTTCAATGAATAAATTGATGCTTCCACTATGTCCGCAGCACCTCAAAACCCATGTCTAGGCTTTTGTAGTTCTGAAAAAGGCTTTTGTATGACTCCGAAAAGTCTCTTTACATCATTTTAACCATTCCATATTATTCTCATAGGCATCAATGAATTTTGTCAACTGATAGCTCTCGGCCTCAACTTCCCAATGCAACTTACTGATCTAAAAAAGGCCCAATATTGGCCAACTTATGCCTCCAAAGGCGTACTGTAGGCACAAATAACATAATTTTGACAAACACTCCTTTCAAATCACATTTGCCCCCTCTCTGGTGCATTGGAAATTATTTTATAAGGCCCACAGGATAGGCTTTGTATAGCCTATAAAATATTCAAAACTCTAACATTAGAGTTTGGTGTAACAACCTTGCAAACATAGTAATTTTGTTGCAACTATTTTACAAATATATATTTGTATGGCTATCGCATTAACAGGCCCGCTCCATAATTATCATATGGTTGAAAAAATATTATTTAAAACATGACGGTGATGAACCTTGTGGCAGGTGGCTACATATCATAGCACGAATCTTAACATATTAGTCCTGGTTATAACCATAGTCTATGCAATATGTCAACTCCCCCTGCCATCAGACTTTGGTTGCATCATATAATATATGGTTTGAAAATAAATATAACCCTTTGACCCGTGGAAAATTTGGACTTTGGATATGGTGCAACCAAAATGTTTTAACATGGCAATTAAAATACCACCCATCCCATATATAACATATGGTTTTAACCATTGTATTGGAGGTGAAATAAAACTGCGACCTATGGCATTTGTTGCAACCATTGTTGACATCTGTGCTAACTGTGGGAGCTCTGATAACCATTTGTTATTGACGTTGGTAGAACAATCAATGGTGTTGTGCTAACTTTGGATCTTGACAAACATTAACTCCGCGCCACATTGATGTGTTTGCTATGTTTGGAGCTGACTAACCAACTCTAGGTTTGGAAGGGCTATCGGAGTTGACGAGCTCCGCCAACCATTTCCCCCAATTGTCATACCATAAAATTTAAATAATACAACCAAGCCAATGTAAATAAAACATTACTGTGGGCTAATGGTAATTTTTTGTAATGTGATGTTGGAGGTCGTAGGTTCGAGCCCGACCTTGGAGTTTGACCTGTTGCTGAGTTTGACTTTGACCCGTGCGTTGAATTTGACTTGCCATGTGTCCTCTTGAGAGAATTCCACTTGGCCTGCAAAGGTCCATTTTTTTCCTGTTGGAGTAAAACTTCAGAGTGCATTTTCTCCCTCATATAGAGGCCATTTTGAAAACTGAACATCATCGAAAACATCTCGACGAGCTCTTCGACTTGGCACTAGTTCCATGAGGATATGAGAATTTTGAATTTTGAGCATGTCAGCATCATCTATAATCTATGACTAGAAATAGCTTATGACCATCCTTTTCTCCAAAAAAATGACTAGACATAGCTAGTATGACTAGACTCAATTACATTTCAAGGTCCAACTCGATCATATCTCCCCACTAAAAGATTTTTGGTCCACCAAAAGTTTATTAAAATAAGGAATTTACTACATCAATCATCAATACATAAATAGTCTTGACCCTATTACAGACTCAACTAGACTTAATGATGTGATGACAAATCATAAACACAAAATTAAACATAAGGCATGAAATCTGCCCAGTTCCAAGTAAGAAATTCTCTGGAGACTTACATTCTTCCTTAACAATTTTCTTTGCTTCTCCTTGTCTTAATGGTGTTGTTGTTGATTCATGTGGTAGAATTGGACATGTGATCTTTGAATGTCCTTTGAACTTACATTTTGAACAAAATTTCTCTACCGAGTTTGCAATGGTTGTCTTCTTGCTCGATTTCTCCGAGCTCTATTTTGATGGTGCTGAGTCTTTGCTTGACTGTACCAAAGTATTTCCCATACTTTTCCTTACTTGCAATATTGTGTCATCCTTCTGTAGAATACTCCTTGTATCATGCACCTTCTTACTGTAAAACTTATGCTTCCAACATTCAACTACATGATGGTTGTTACTTCCATATAAATTACATGGATAAGTATTTTTAAAAATCTTCATAAAAAAATTTGATTAAAGGACTCACCTTCCGAATCCCTAATAAAATGACTCGTCTGCTTACCTTTACGATCCTATATCTTTTTCGGCATTTAATCAGGATGTAATGACCAACACCGATATGCTATGTGACCTTTATTTCCACAATAGTCACATGTTGATTGGTCAAATCCCAATCCTTCGTATTGGCATCTTTCCTGAACTGATATTGGCTGGATTCTTCCTTGGCCATGCTTGCCGAAGCCTTTACCTTGCTAATATCCCATTATTTTCATCAGATTCATACCAATTCCTTTGGTATGTTTCTCAAACGCTCCAATCTCATTATTGATTGAAGCCTCTTCCTTATCTGTTTCTAAATCAATTTCCTAAGATGTTGGTACATAAGGAAGTTCCTCAGAAGGTGAGGAAAAAGTACTAATTGATTTTTCCACTAATTGTGTTTTGGGAGTAGCAGATGGATATGAACTTTCTTCATCTGACCGATTAAATTGATATACTTCATTGTCTCCAATAATAGATGGAATTCGATCTGAGAGACTTCCCCTCTTTTGACTTCCCTGCATTGCTTCGATCCTCACTTGAAGTCTTTGTTTTTCTTCTTGCAATTCTTGCACCATGCGTCGCAATGCAAATTTCTCCTGCTGATATTTCTATTTGAGTTCTTCCAATTCCTACAACTGAATTTGCTTCGTGCTTATACTCATCCTTGCAATTTGGTTAGAACCTTATCTGATACCAAAAATGATTTGAAAATGTGTGATCATCCTTTGACACTTTGCAAGATTTTAAAATTATGTCTTTATTTCATAATTTATTCACATATGAATAAGAAGATTTTAATGAACTTAAAGATGAATATACAAAATGACATAAATCACAAAGATTTCAAAGCACAAAATGACATAAATCAAGATACACAACCAGTTGATGATGAATTTCACCCCTCTTGGGCTACATCTCTGGTCCTTTCTCAAAGGGTAGGCCGCTTTATTGATCTTGGCTACAAAGAGAGTACATAAGAATTCCTAGTCACTTAGAGTCAAGTTGTTGATGTAGTGGAAATGATTCCCTTCATGAAACGTCCTCCTATAGAGAACTCTCACCCTTAAACTGACTCAATTTTACAAAGAGGCAATTACGCCAAAACAAAGAGGACTATGTAGAAAATGTTCTCATACTCAAACTCGAGATCAACAAGTAATAGTATGACTGCTTAAAAATAGAAGTGATATAGTTTTCTTCTTGACAAACAATTGCTTCGATGAAGAAACTAATGCTTCCACTGTGTACACAACACCTCAAAACCCCTTTCTAGGCTTTTGTACTGCTGGAAAAGGCTTCTGTATGACTTCAGAAAGTATCTTTACATCATTCTCACCATTCTAGAATGTGCTCATGGGAATCAATGGTTTCTGCCAACTGATATCTCTTGGCCTCAGCTTCCCAATGCAACTGAACGATTTAAAAAAGGCCCAATATTAGCCAATTTATGCCTCCAAAGGCATACTGCAGGCCCAAATAACATAAGTTTGACAGGCACTCCTTTCAACTCCCATCTGCCCCTTCTCTGGTGCATTGAAAATTCTTTTATAAGGCCCACAAGATCGGATTTGTATAGCATATCAAATATTCAAAATTGTAACATTAGAGTTTGGTGTAACAAACTTGAAAACATAGTAATTTGTTGCAACTATTTTACAAATATATATATTTTTTGAATTTCGCATTAACACGCCATCTCTAGAATTATCATACGGTTGAAGAAATAGTATATCCGACCCGATGGTGATGAACCTTGTGGTAGGTGGCTACATACCATAGCACGGATCTTAACATATTAATCATGTGCATTTAACTATGACATATGGTTATAACCAGTATCTGTAATATGTTAACTCCCCACGCCATCAGACTTTGGTTCCAGCATATAGTATATTATTTGAACATAAATCAACGGTGGTATAACCTTCGACCCGTGGCACATTTGGATGGTGCAGTCAATTTTTTTTAACATGGCAGTTAAAATACCGCCCATACCATATATAACATATGGTTTTAACCGTTGTATCGATGGTTAAATAAATCTGCGACTTGTGGCATCTTTTGTAATCGTCGTTGACACCTGTCTAACTATGGGAGCTCCAATAAATGATATTGACGTTGGTAGAATGATCCATGGTGTTGTGCTAACTTTGGAGCTTGAAAAACATTAAATTCATGCCACGTTGATTCGTTTGCTATGTTTGGAGCGCTGCTAACCAACTCTGGGTTTGGTGGGGTTGCTAGAGTTGGCAGGTTCCGCCAACCCTTTCCCGCAATTTCCATACCATAAATTTTAAATAATACAAATGCACCAATGTTAATAAAACATTACCATGGGTTAACGATAATATTTTTTAATGCGATGTTGGAGGTCGTGGGTTCGAGCCTGACCTGCTACTGAGTTTGAATTTGACCGATGCGTTGACTTTGACCTACCACGTGTCCTACTGAGAGATTGCCACTTGGCCTACAAAGGCCCATTTTTTTCCCTGTTGGAGTAAAAATTTAGAGTGCATTTTATCCCTCATACAAAGGCCATTTTGAAAACCGAACATACCTCCAGAAACAACAGGACGAGCTCTTTGACTTGGCATTAGTTTCATGAGCATCTTAGATTGTTGAATTTTGAGCATGTCGGGATCATCTGTAATATATGACCATCCTGGTCTTCAAAAACATGACTAGACATAGCTTATGACCATCTTGTTCTTCAAAAACATGATTACACATACCTAATATGACTAGAATCAATTATAGTTCAAGATCCACATGGATTAAAAGAACCACATATGAAGTCCTTATTCCTAGGTATTATTGTCCTACCCTCTTTAAGGATGCTAAAGTATATGTCAAAATATGTGATGGATGCCAAAGGATGGGTCAATTAGTTCAAGTAGACGAAATTCCTCTACAACCTTATGTATTCATAGAGCCATTTGAGAAATGATATCTAGATTTTGTAGGATTGATTGCTCTAATGCCCAAGAAAAATAGTTATATTCTTGTTTGTATAAATTGCATTACTAAATGCATAGAAGCTAAACCTTTAGTCCATACCATTGAAAAAATTTTAAGTTCTATTTTTATTTTATTTTAGAACATATTTAGTCATTTTGGTGTTCTAAGAGAGATTGTTATAGATTAGGGCACTCAATTTACATCCAAGCTTGTCAATAATATTGTAGAGGAATGTAATATTAAGCACCAAAGATATTATCCATATCATCCACAAGCCAATAGAAAAGTGGAATCAACAAATAAATTTCTCGAATTCATCATGACCAAGACAGTGCATTTGTATCGTAAATATTGGGCAGACAGACTTCTAGAAGCACTTTGGGCATGCTGGATAACATGGAGAAATACTACTGGAGATACACCTTATGAGCTTGTATATGGAAAACAAGTTTTACGTCCCATTAAATTTAAAGTAAATACCTTGAAAACAATAGCTATATTAGGATTAGTTCTCTCAGAAGCACAACAACAAAGGTTGGATTGACTCAATGAACTAGATGATATTTTGCAAGATGAAATCCAAAGAAGGGAGAAATTACATGAAGTTCAAATATATGAAAAAAACAAATCTTGCATTGCTAGAAAAAAGTCAGATCTCACGTCTTGATGATGAGATTTGAAAAAACTCATTGATCCATCCTAATGATGAACCATAGAGGATTGGTTCAAAACGTTGATTCAAACAAAAATGGATGCGATAAATCTGGAAGATTCTACATACAACACAAGTCGCAGAAGCCTCAAATCAACAAGAACTGGTCTTATCAACCAACAAAGAATGAAATGGGGTGATAAGTTCATAAAAATTAATAAATTCAAATAAGGTGATTAGGATCTCTTATTTAGTTCACCCTTTAAATAATTTAAAATGAAGCTTCAAACACACTGGTTAGGGCCATATGAGTTTGAGACAACCTATGATAATGGATCTATCAAAATCATTGCCATTAATGTTCTTTCCTTTTCAATGGGCATAGATTCAGGTTATATCAAAATGATCCAGGTGGATATTGGTGGCCACCTACTTATTCAAATTAGACCCTCAACATTGTTTCTTTCAATTTTTATGTTTCCTTAATTGTAGCACAATTTACTATTTTTTGGCAGTTTTTTGGGTCCTAAACTTTTGGAGCCGTTTTGAGGGACTAAAAGGATTTTTTACGGAAAATGGAGAGACCAAAAGAGTCTCAAATTGTTTTGCTAATTTTATGTTGGAAACCTTTTTGAGATATTCGAAACAAGGTATTATGATATCCAAACGGCAAGATTTTGGCGATTCATCTCCTAGGGTTAGGTTTTTAGATATTTAAGGTTTCTCATTGTTTTTAAATGATAAAAATGCAATCGAGACTCATTGTAACAAAATTAAGAGGCATGTAGATGCCACATGTTTTCTCAGAGATAAGCTACCATCGCTCGAGTTAGTTTATTTCCATTATTTTTGTAAGCATATTTCAGTTCTTTGATATTAATGAAATTAAGTTTTATTTATGCTGCATGTCTGTATTTATAGTTATATCTATATTTTGTTGCGTTCTTGTATAATTTTGGATCAGTGGGATCAGAGTGGTATGCTCTTTCTCTCTTTTTCTTTGCATGTCCCCAACAAAGTCAGGGTATAAGGAGTTAGGCCTCTAACTGGTTGAACCTTTGCAAGCCCATCCTCGCAAAGACCGATAGCCTCCAATGGCGGAAGAAAAGAAATATGAGGGACCAGGAGATTCTTTAAAAATATTGCTCGAAGAAGCCCTTGAGTGACAAAGGAACACGATGATGGACAAATTTGACTAGATCCTTTAGCGGATGCCCACATGCGACGCATCTCCATTTGACAGTCACTCTAGAGGCGCCACTCCCTTCAAGGTACAAGTCAAATTTGAAATTCCCATATTTGAAGGCCAAATAGATGCAGACGTTGTAGATAGATGGTTAAATATGTTGGAAGGATAATTTTCAGTTCATGATATTTCCAATAGGAAAAATATTACTTTTGTGCTCCTCAAAGTCGCCGCCATGTCAAGGACTGGTGGGAAACCTACTACGAACAAAGGGATGAGAAACAACCCTCATTGTTTTCAGTCGAACCCACTTCGAATTCTTTTCAAGATGCCATCAAGAAATAATATTACCTTGTGGGGAGCTATGAGGACAAGTACATACAATGGACTACGTTACGACAACAAATGGATCAAGATATGCATGAGTTGATGAATCTATTCCATACCCTACGAAAAAAGTTGGGTATCAAAGATTCATAGAAACATCTAATGCTTAAGTACCACATTTGCTTGCACATATACATTCAGGAGGAAATGGATTTCCTCGACATCTCCTCACTTAGTGCAACATATCGATATGCTGCCAAGATCGAGTAGAAATTATAACAGAAGAAGAAATACTTTGGATCTATGAATACGAAGCAAGGGAAATGTGCCACCAAACCGTAGAACAAAGGAAAAATCCAAGGCGGGGTGACCCAAGACAACCCGATAAAGCCACAAGCAAAGAAAAATACCACAAAGAAAAATAAAGACATGAGAAAGTGCTGTGAGTTCCATAAGAGCCCCACTCAAAACACAAGTGAGTGTCGGGCCAAGCAGTCACTAGTGGCTGAGCTGAAGGCTTTTGAATCAGATGCATGGTTTGACTTTGAGTCAGAAACCAATAAGGGGAATGAAAAAGAGAAGTATATTATTGATTCGGAGCCCAATTCCATCGTTGCCACCACCAAGATCCAGGAGGATGAGCCCGAAGATATAGAGGAGGGAGAGCACCTCTTCTAATCCAAAATGTGGGTGAATGGTTCTCCATTGCAGTTCATTGTCGACAGTGGAAGCCAAAAGAACCTCATTTTAGCAGAGGTCATGAAGCAGCTGGGCCTCCCGATCACAACATATCCACAACTGTACACCATCGGGTGGCTTCACCAAGGACGAGATCTCCATGACATCCAACAGTGCCACCTCCCATACAACATCAAACCCTTCACAGATGAGGTTTTGTGTGATATTACTCCTCTTGAAGTTTGTGATGTCTTATTAGGCCAACCATACTTGTGGAAACAACATGCTATGTATGAGTCTATGCCTCACGCTGTTATTATTACTTTGGGAAATACGTTTCACAGGATACCGAAGGTATCACCACTTTCCACCATCTCTTTGATCACTGTGAAGAAATGTAGTAAGCTCATTTCTCAGATCGAGATTTTTTTTTTTCCTTATGATTTTCCCTCAGGGAAAGAATAAGGTTGTGGCTGCAAACTCTAGACAGGGATCCTCTACACGATAGAAACAAATGGACAATGTCATGGAGGAGTATAGGGACATCTTCACCTCACCCACAGGGGCACCTCTACAATGTTAGGTCAAGCACTCCATTGATCTGACCCCAGGTGTGTTGCTACCCAATGGAATGATCTATCGACGCTCTGTTCTGGATAATGATGAAATCAAAAGGCAGATCCAGGAGTTGTTGCAGAAAATGCACATTAGGCCAAGTTCAGCACCCTGTGGGAGCCCGGTCGTGTTAGTATAGAAGAAGGAGGGGACCTGGAGACTCTGTATTGACTATCGGGTGCTGAACAAGATCATTATTTGGAATAGGTATCCAATCCCAAATATTGATGACCTTTTGGACCAACTCAAGGGGGCCAAATATTTCAGTAAGATTGAATTGAAGTCTAGGTATCACCAGGTACCAATTGAACCCTTTGACATGTCCAAAACTACCTTCAAATCCAAGGATTGAATTTTTGAATGATTGGTCATGCCATTAGGGTTGACGATTTCCCCCGCAACCTTCATGAGGATTATGGATGACATCTTGCGACCCTTTACCAACAAATTCGTGGTGGTGTATTTGGATGACATATTGATCTTCAACTAGATTTGGGAAGAGCACCTATGCCATATTCGACAAGTCCTCCAAACTATGTGACAAAACAAGCTATGTGCCAATTTGGAGAAATGCACTTTTGGTATGACCCAGGTTCAAAATATGGGGTACATCATTAATGAGCGAAATGTGCATGTGGACCTAGAAAGGATACAAGTTATTTGGGATTGGCCAGCCCCAACCACTCTAACATACATAGCTCTGCATCTTTCTGGGTATATCCAATTTATACCACAGGTTCGTGTTGGGGTTCCCTCATATCACTTGGAATTTAAGTCAATTCCTCAAGGGAAAAATGAAAGAAAATTTATTTTGGTCTGAATCCCAACAGAAGGAATTTTCAGATTTGAAACATCGCCTTTACTCTGCACGAGTGCTCACATTACTGGACCTTCATTAACCATATGAGATCGAGTCAAATGCTTCCAACCATGCTATTTGTGCAATTCTTACTCAGTAGGTGCATACAGTGGCATATCACAGTGAGACACTTTCAAACACAATCCAAAAGTATCCCACCTATGAAAAAGAGATGTATTCCATTGTGCGGGCCCGTAAAAAATGGAAGCATTACATTCTACGGAAGGAAATGATCATCCACACAGACCACCGACCCCTGTAGTTCATATAGACACAAGGGAAGTTGCAGAACGATCGCCATAAAAAATGGTCCACATAACTGCAACAGTTCAACTTGAACATTAAGTACAAGAAGGGCATCACCAATAATGTTACATACTACCTCAACCGACCCTCGGTCATGGTGCTGACCACTGTTCTTGACTCTTGTGGGCAGGAGACTTCAGAGTGGCCGCATTTGTACAAGAGAGATCCAGAATTAGACAACACATACTAGACACTCCTAGAAGGCATGCAAGCTCCAATTTTTCACCTCCATGATACATTATTATGTCACCTAGAATACCTTTGTGTTCCTTCAAGCGAGTGTGCCAAGATGATTTTGGAGGCGCACTATAGTCGGGTCGTTGGACACTTCAGAGTAGAGAACATAGTGGTAGTTCTATAAAAGTATTTGTATTTTCTGAACCTTTGACAAGATGTTGGGAAGTACATTAGATCTTGCACTGCTTGCACCATTTCCAAACCGACCATCAAAAATTAAGGCCTATATACTCCTTTGCTTACTCCTATTCAACCTTGGGAATCCATCTCCATGGATTACATGTTGGGCCTCCATTCGAGTAAGCATGGAAACGAGTGCGTTTTGTAGTCATCGACAAATTCTCTCAGATGGTCATTTTGATGCCTTACAGGAAGAGTATCACAATAGAAGCCACTGCTATGCTCTTCTTTGAATGAGTGTGAGTACATTCTAGGATCCTAAAATCCATTATCTCAGATCGGGACAACAGGATCCTAAGTAAATTTTGGTGAAGTCTCTGGTAAATGTTGGATACCAAGTTCACTAAGTCCATGAATTCCCACCCCCAAACTGATGGCCAAATAAAGGTCGTTAACAGGATGGTACGGTATACATTCTACACATGTACAACTCGAAGCATCATTGTACATGGTACAAATTCCTCCCCTATGTCCAACTCAGCTAGAACACAACTCTCCATAGCTTAATTCTCCATAACCTCTTTCAGGTGAGGTTGGGATTCCAGCCACTATGTCCTATTGATGTGGCCAAACCATTTGAAGCTACTCAGGCAGCTTCGGCCCACGTCCAGTCTAAAAATGACAAGGCTAACAACTTCACTGAGTGAATGTAGCACATCTTCCAGCAGGTCCATGGCATATTGGACAAAGCCAACGCAAAGTACAAGTAGATACATGATTAGTATCAAGTGCCACACAAGTTCCAGGTGGGCGAAAAAATTTGGCTACATTTGAAGAAGGAGCGCCTCACTGGGCCCCACTGTAAGCATCGACCACTCTGATATCATCCATACACCATCACCAATGTTGTAGGGGAAAATTATTTCAAGTTCATAATTCCACCATTCCTTGGCCTACACCTAATGTTTAATGTGGATCGCCTTCGACCATTCTTTCCACTATTACTGGACACATCTGACATTGCAGAACAAATCACACTAACGAAGCTAAGTCATGACTGCATGGAACAAGACATAACTGATCAAATCATGTACACACAAATCAAGAACACTTGCCAGTAGAAGATCCAACTGTATTAGGTTGTAAAAGCTGGCCAACTCCTGCACCAGGGCAAGTGGCTCACTAGGGACCAAGTTCAACAGAAGTTTCCCCATCTCATGGAGGCACTCAACGCAATGGGGAACATTACATCCTAAGGGGGGAGAACTGATCTAGGTAGATATTGGTGGCCACCCACCTATTCCACTTGGACCCCCGCCATTTTTTCTTTTAGTTTTTCAGTTTCCTTAATTGTATCACAATTTAGTATTTTTTGGTAGTTTTTAGGGTCCTGAACTTTTAGAGCCATTTTGAGGGGCTAAAATACAATTTTAGGGAAAACAGAGAGACTGGAAAAGTCCCAAACCGTTTAATGTATTTTTTTCAGCATCATTTTTGAGATCTTTGAGATGAGGTATTGTGATAGCCAAACAAAGATTGTATGCCAAAGTTACGACCTCAGGAATTTGACCTTCCAACATACCCCGACGTGGCCCATAAGATTTTGGTGCTTCATCTCCTAGGGTTAGGTTTTTGGATTTTTAGGGTTGCTCATTATTTCTCAATGATGAAAAGGCCACCGAGCCTCATTCTAACACAATTCATAGAGGTATGCCACCACATCCTTCTCAGAGATAAGCTACCATCACCCGAGCTAGTTTATTTCCATTTTGTTTGTAAGCATATTTCACTTCTTTGATATTAATGAAATCAAGTGTTATTTATGTTGCATCTATGTATCTATGGTTATATTTGTATTTAGTTTCATTCTTATCTAAGTTCATATCAGTGGTATTAGATCAGTTTTCTCTTTCTCTATTTTTCTTTGCATGTCCCCAATGAGGTCAAGGTATAAGGAGTTAGGGCTTGAACTAGTTGAACCTTTGCAAGACCAGGCTCACAAACCCTAACAACCTCCCATGGTGGAAGAAAATAAAGACGAGGGAGCAGGAGATCCTTTAAAAATGTTGATCGAAGAAGCCCTCTACTGACAAAAGAACGCAATTATGGACAACTTTTCCCAGATCCTTCGACAGATGCCCACACACTGCACATATTCGTTCGACGGTCACTATGGAGGCGACACTCCATTCAAGGTACAAGTAAAATTTGACATTCCCATATTTGAAGGACATATAGATGCATATGTCATATATTGATGGTTAAATATGCTCGAAGGATAATTTTCAGTTCATGATTTTTCAATAGGGAAAATATTACTTTTGCGGTCCTCAAAGTCACCCCCCATGTCAAGGACTGGTAGGAAACCTATTGTGAACAGAGGGACGAGAGAGAACCCTCACTGTTTTCAGCCAAACCCACTTGGAATTATTTTTGAGATTGTATCAAGGAACAATATTACCCCATGGGGAGCTATGAGGACAAGTACATACAATGGACTACGCAGCGGAAGAAAAGGGATCAAGATGTGCATGAAATAAGGAATTTGTTCCATACTTTGCACACAAAGTTGGGTATCAATGGTTCAGAGAAACATAGTGTGCTTAAGTACTGCAAAATTTTGCGTAGACACATTCAAGAGGACATAGAGTTCCTTGACATCTCCTCGCTTGGTGCAGCATACCAATATGTTTCCAAGATGGAGAAAAAATTTAAATAGAAGAAGTGAGACTTTGGATCTGCGAATCTGAAGCGAGGGAAATGCACCCCCAAACCACAGAAAAAAATACAAATCCAAGGCGGGGAAACCCAAGATGACCTGTTGAAGCTGAAAGAAAAGAAAAAAACCATGAAGACAAAGTAAGACATGGTAAAGTGGTCTGACTTCCATAAGATCCCCACTCACAACATATGTGAGTGTCGAGCTAAGCAGTCACTGGTGGTCGAGCTAAATGATTGCATATCGGATGCATGCTCTGAATTCGAGTTAGAACCAGACAAGTGGAATGACAAAGGGAAGCAGATTATTGATGTGGATCCAAATGTCGACGTTGCTACCACCAAGATCCAGAAGGATGTGCGTGAAGTTCCAAAGGAGGGGGAGCACCTCTTCCACTCCCATATGTGGGTGACAGGTTCTCTGCTATAGTTCATTATTGACAACAGAAGCCAAAATAACCTTATTTCAACAGAGGCAGTGAAGCGGCTCGGCCTCCCAAGCACAACATACCTACAAACGTACACCATCGAGTGGCTTCACCAAGGACAAGATCTCTGCATCAACCAACAATGTCACCTTCCTTACAACATCAAGACCTTCATAGATGAGGTACTTTGTGATGTTTCTCCTCTTGAATATTTTGATGTATTATTAGGCCAAACATACTTGTGGAAGCGACATGTTTTGTATGAGTCTAGGTCTCACACTGTTATTATTAATTTGGGAAATAAGTTGTATAGGATACCGGATTTAGCATCGCCTATTGCCATCTCTTTGATCACTACAAAGTAATGCAGTAAACTCATTTCCTAAAACAAGATTTTTTTTTTCCTTATGATTCTCCCTTAGGGCAAGTAGAATATTTTGGCCACGACCTCTATACAAGGATCCTCCACACAACAACAGAAAATGGAAAAGGTTGTGGAGGAGTACAGGGACATCTTCACCTCACCCACACGGGTAACTCTAAACTATCAGGTTAGGCACTCTATTTATTTGATCATAGGTGCGTCGCAGCCCAATGGACCAATATATCGACACTTTTTTCTGGAGAACGATGAAATTAAAAGGAAGATTCATGAGTTTTTGCAGAAAGGGAACATCAGGCGAAGTTCATCACCCCATGGGAGTCTGATCATCTTGGTACAAAAGAAGGATTGGACATGGAGACTCTGTATTGACTATCGGGCACAGAACAAGATCATTGTCCAGAATAAGTATCCAATCCCGTGAATTGATGACCATTTGGACCAGCTCAAGGGGGCCAAATATTTTAGCAAGATCGACTTGAAGTTTGGGTATCACTAGGTACTAATCGAACCATATGATGTGTGGAATATTGCCTCCATATCCAAGGAGGGCCTTTTCGAATGGATAGTCATGCCTTTCGAGTTGATGAATTCCCACACAACCTTCATGAGGCTGATGGATGACATCTTGCGACCCTTCACCAACTCATTCATGGTGGTGTATTTGGATGGCATCCTGATCTTTAGCCATAGTTGGGAAGAGCACCTCTGCCATATTTGAAAAGTCCTCCCACTCCGCGACAACACAAGATGTGTGTCAATTTGGAAAAATGCAATTTTGGTATGACCCAGGATCAATATATAGGGTGCATCATTGATGAGTGAGGTGTGCATGTGGACCCAACCAAGATACAAGTCATTTGGGATTGGCCATCCCCAACCACTCTAAGAGAGCTCCAAAACTTTCTGGGTCTCTCTAATTTCTACCACAGGTTCATGTTGGGGTTCTCTCATATCACTTAGCCTTTGAGTCAAGTCACCAACGGAATCACGAAAGAAAATTTCTTTTGGTCCGAATCCCAAAAAAAGTTTTTTTTTTGAGTCAGAACATCGCCTCCTCTCTACACTAGTGCTCATAGTAGGAGACCCGAAACAACCATTTGAGATTGAGATAGATGCTTTCAACTATGCTATTGGTGTATTTCTTACTCAGTAGGGGCATATAGTGGCAATCAAAGTGAGACAGTTTTAGGCAGTACAAAAAGTATCCCACCTATGAAAAAGAGATGTATTCCATTGTGAAGACTTTCCAACAATGGAAGCATTACATTCTAGGGAAGGAAACAATCATCCACACACACCACCGACCCATGCAGTTCATACAGACACAAGGGAAGTTGCAGAATGATCACCATTAGAAATGGTCCACATACTTGCAATAGTTCCACTTGAAAATTAAGTACAAGAAGGGTAGCACCAATAATGTTCCAGAATCCCTCAGCTGACTACCTGTCATGGTGTTTACCAATTTTCTTGACTCTTAGGGCACAAGACTTCAGAGTGTCCGCATTTTTACAAGAGCGATCCAGAATTCAGCAACACATACTAGACACTCCTGGAAGGTAAGCAAGCTCCAAATTTTCACCTCCAGGATACACTGTTATGTCACCTGGGACACCTTTGTTTTCCTTCAAGAGAGCATGCTAGGATGATTTTGGAGGCGCACTACAGTCGGGTCATTGGATACTTCGGAGTAGAGAAAACAATGACAACGATATAGAAGTATTTGTATTAGCTGAATCTTTGACAGTATGTTGGGAAGTACACTGCTTGCATCATTTCCAAACCGACCATCAAGAAGCAAGGTCTATATACTCCTATCCCTACTCCTAGTCCACCTTGGGAATACATCTCCATGGATTACATGTTGGGGCTCCCTTCAACTAAGCATGGCAATGATTGCATTTTCGTGGTCATCGACAATTTCTCTAATATGGCCATTCTTGTGCCCTACAAGAATAGTATCACAACAAAAGCCACTGCTAAGCTATTCTTTGAACGAGTGTGTCTACACTTTGGGATCCCACTATCCATTATCTCAGATCGGGAAAATAGGTTCCTAAGTAAATTTTGGTCAAGTATCTACTCGATGTTGGATACCAAGCTCACTAAGTCCATTACTTTCCACCCCTAAAATGATGGCTAAACATAGGTCGTCAACAGGTTGGTTGTAAAAATTATACACATGTACAACTTGAAGCATCCTCACATATGGGATGAATGCCTCCCCATGTCCAACACAGCTACAACATAGCTATCCATAGCTCAATAGGGCACAACCCCTTTAAGGTGGGGTTGGGATTCCAACCACTATGTCCTATTGATGTGACCATACCATTTGCAACTACTCAGGAAACTTTGGCCCATGTCTAGTATGAAATTGATAGGGCTAACAAATTCATTGAGCGAATCCATCACATATGACATTAGGTTCATGAAATATTGGAAAAATCCAATGCTAAGTACAAGAATTGACATGATAAGCATCGGGTGCCACACAAGTTCCAAGTGGGAAAAAAAGTTTGGCTACATTTGCAGAAGGAACGCCTCGTTGGGCCCCACCGTAAGCTTTGACTGCTCTGATATGGGCCATACACCATTACCAAGGCTATAGGGGAAACTACTTTCGAGCGCAACATTCCACCGTTCCTTGGCCTGTACCATATGTTCAATGTGGATCGCCTTTGGCCATAATTTCCACCATTAATGGACACATCTGACATTGCAAACAACTTGTTAGACTCCTGTAATTCACAGTATCACAAGGTGACTGAATATTTATTACTTGAAAATTTTCATATTGTATATAAATTTCAATATTCAAAGCATTTCCAAAGAATAGAAAAAGAAACAAAAAGAAGAAGGTCAAAACAGAGGGTATTTACACTGGAAAGGTTGAAAAAGGGATTATGTTCTAAATTTTGGGAACTAAATCACATTTCAAGATCATTTTGACATACTTTATGTCTTAATTATACCCAAAGTTCCGAAAATATTATTATTCCCTTATCCTGGCCCCCTAAAAATTCACCTTTTCATTTTATCCTAGGTCCTACTCTACCCCTGACATTCATCTATTCCCCAACACCACCGTCACATCATAAATCCCATCTGTGCTAACTATCCCTCACCTCTCCATAATCTCCGCGCATTGCCCGACATCCGACGATCCTTGATGTTTTACGACCCCCTGTTACATAGCATTTTGTCACTGTCCCTGCAATCTCCAACTCGCACATTAGAGGGTCGTTTATGTGACTAATAAGCATTGTCATGTTTTGCAAATACCACCCTTTCATCCCCTTTGATTAAAGCAACATTATTTTTGTTGACATTTCCCTGAGTAGAGCTGTAAAAACCCCTATTTTTTCCTTGGCGCGAGTAGCCAGTTACACCCTCGCGCCGACCAGGAAATTTAACACTGAGCCCACACCAGTTGGTGCTCTGTGCCAGTTAGACACCCGCGCCAAGCTGTTTATGGAATTTAAAAAAAAATAGAGGCAGAGGTTCCATTCCAACCACCTTGGGGATGAGTCATTGGGAGTGGTTGAACTGAAACAATCACTAACTCCTTCCTTTAATTAGTATTTTCCACCTCCCTTGGAACTCTCCTAAAGGATAGGACTCCCTCCCACCTTTGTAGGGATCCTAACCTCCTCATTTTCCTCTATAAAAGAAACTATCTCTTTTAGTAGAAGCTAGCTGAACTGGGAGAATTATATATACTATAGCTAAGCTGCTAGAGAAGATAGAATAAGAAGGATTATGTTGAGAGAGCTTGAGTCGATGACTTCTAAGAGAGCTTGAGTCCGAATTCCCTGACCAACATTTGAGACACGCTTCATCTGAACCCCATTGGAGGAGACTACGACATCAAAGCATCGGTTGTACTCTTCCTTCTATTCATTTATATACATGATTACAGTTTAGTTCCACTATTGTGTTATGATGTTTATTTGATGTGATATGTTTAGCCCTCTTTGACTGGCTAATAGTTATGAGTGAAACTATTCTGTCGTATGTTGTTCTTGTTCTTTTTCCTATGTGTAGGTATTTGAGCATAACATCGAATGGATTGTGATCTGCCAAGGCAGGAGCGAGAGGCCACTACACTTTTTGCAACGTCGACAACGTTGGATTCAAGGTGGGTCAATCTACTGTGTTTTTTTTCATTCATCAACTAGGAAGCAACACTTTAGCTTGTACTTTTTTTATTCGACCCACTCAAGGGCTAGAGGGATCGTCTCTGTCCGCAGAGAGGATTTACCTTCATAACACCCCCCCTCAGCCTTCGAAATTTAACAACGGGGGGGGGGGGGGGGGGTTTCTGAAATGGGCGGTATCTGATACCGCTAAAACTGCAACGTTGCACTCCCACATTTATTCACTCCCCCCCCCCCACCCCCCACCCCCCCTCCGATACCATATACTGCTAGGACCCCCCTCCGCAAGCGGTTTCTGCTGCAAAACAAGCCACCGTGCCCACCGACCGTTGGACTAGCCGTTGCCCTGTGCCTTTGTGCGAAATCCCCTCCTATTTGTCCCCTATGTCCAATCACATCCACTCCCGTCAAATACCCATTGCGCATTCAATTGGTTGGGATTTTTTCCAACGGGCCCGTGCCAAATAAATGGTTGCCAAATCATCCATTATAACTTGAATTCAAGACCGAAAGCAAGGTTCACCTTGCTCGTTCTATCCGAAATTGTAGGTTCCGAATTCTCAGAGAATTTTCAGCAAAAGATCAACAAATTTATCCTCTGGATTATCAACAGAGCTCACATCACTCTGTAGATTGAAGAACATCTGCCTATCGATGAAAAGTGCCAACACCA
Organism: Pinus albicaulis; assembly: GCA_034641835.2. Classification (NCBI taxonomy): domain Eukaryota; kingdom Viridiplantae; phylum Streptophyta; class Pinopsida; order Pinales; family Pinaceae; genus Pinus; species Pinus albicaulis. Next base: position 57,076,935 of record CM076572.1, read on the forward strand.
CATCATATTTAATAATCTAGCAAAGGCGGTCCAAAAGTAAAGCCAGATGTCAGAGCCACTCATCTTTGCCTCTTCGTGACCATCTTAGCCACTTTCAACTTACTTTTGGATTCATGAAGAGTTGCTGAAGTTAAATCCACATGCGGTTTTTTGTCAGAGATATTTTTTCTAGGCCTTGCATGGCCACACTTGTCAAGTTTTTGCTTAGTTGTAATTAATTAAAAATTTCCAAAGTAGATAGGGAAACCGTTGCGGGCTTTAGTTAAATACTACATGCATTGGTAGTATCCTGGGTTGGACCTTGTTGGACCCTTCATTGTAAGAACTACTATATTGGAGCATTGTAATTTTGAAGCTGGGCATCAGTAATAAAAGACCGTTCTACAGGATACTTGAGCTGTGTTAAATGGTGATGTGTTTCCTATCTATGTTAAATATTTCCATTTTTTTCCTTACTGTGTGTCTATTCATCTGATTGTAAAAAATAAATTTTATATTAATAATTGTTGTTAGAGCACCTTAATTTTGTCTGTATTTACAATCTGAATGTTTTTTGTTGAAGTCTGATTAAATAATTCTTAACTACTCTTTAATCACTACTGAACACAACTATTTCCTCCACCTTATAATTCACAATGCTCTCAAGATCCAATTAGCACAGTTAGCTTGCCCTGTGATGCTCTTGAAAAGTTGATGCATCAAACCAACCCCTTTGACTCCATATCCCAATGGATTAGTTTCTGCAGATCTGCTCATGCAACCAAAAAAATCAATCAAAAAAACCAATTCTCACCATCACTGTAACTAGCCTAACATCAATATTCACAATATTAAGGTAAAATTAAATCATAAATAGAGAGATCCCTCTCTAAATCTAGGAAGGCTAGGTCCTGGATTCCAAAGTGGTTTGATGTTGTCCTTTATAGATTATTATTTCCAATATTATAAATTTTAGAGCCACAATATAATGGCGACCATACTGGGGAACTATTGAAAATATTGACATTTCATTCGAATTTAGAAACCCTAGTAAAAAAACTTTGTATGCTAAAAGTATTTTCCAAGATTGGCATCTGGTTGTTGATGGTGGAAAAACGGTCAGACACAAGAAGGTTGAAATCATCCACCTGGCGACTCCACAAAGTTCAGTTGATCTAAAGACTCCACTGGTAAAAGAATCCAAAATTTTAGAGAACTTATAGTGACTCCATTTTATTGTTGATTGATTGTCAAGATGAAGTAAAGAATACAATGCAGGTATGTTCCTTTGGACAGAACTAAGATCCCAGGTTTTCCAAACCCCATGCCAAACATTGATTGGTTAAAATATCTTTCGGTGTTTAAAGATAAGAAAGGAGATTATGCTATTATACATTTTTTAAGATTTCTTATGCGTGTTCAAAGATTTAAAATCCAATTTCCAGAGGAATGCCTTATGAAAATGTTTGTGGAAAGTTTAGAAGAGAAATCTAGGATTTGGTATGAAGTGTAGGTTTTAACCCTGAATAGAAATTATCTACAAACGAATCTTAAAATAGAAAATAAACAATAGCGAGAGCATACAACATAAAACATATATACACAGAGATTTTCCCCTGGATCCCAAATCGGGACGACCAACTTGATTTTTCATTATATTCCTTTTAGTGTTACAACACATATATATACATGCCGAAGCATACATAAACCCCAATCCGTTAACCCTCGATTAGAACATAACCGTAGTTCCCTTGACCAAATCTACAAAATACCAAGGGCTGAAAACCATCATGCCCCAAAACCATGTGAAAACCCATGCACAAAACCATGGGCGGGTCCACCCATTGGAAAATAAGGACCAATTTTTTTTTCCTGGGGCACTGCCCCAGACCTCGACAGGGGGGGCTGCTGCTCCCCCTATGACCCCCCTGCTGCGCGACTATTCGTGGAAAGAATATAACACATACCCAACATTCTCCCACTTGTTGTTTTCTTTCCGTAGGGGGCCATAGGAGAGCTGAGTCATTAGCCCAGCTTTGCAACACCCATTGTTTGTCTACACCAAGAGAAATTCTGAGTGCTCACAGACTTCGTCAATGCATCTGCAACATTCTTCAAAGTGTCCACCTTTACTAGCAACACCCTTTTAGCCTAAACCATATATCTCACAAAGTGATATTGAACATCAATGTGCTTTGTATTTGAATGATAAGCAGGGTTCTTAGCCAAGAAAATTGCACTTTGACTATCACAATCTATCCTTATAGCTTGCGGCACCAACCCCATACTTAAAGACAATCTCTGCAACCAAAATTCTTCCTTTCTTGCATGAGTGGCTACCATGTATTCTGCCTCTGTAGTTGAAAGATCCACTACAGACTGTATTTTACCAGTCCAACTAACTGCACCTCCAAATAGGCTAAACACATATCCACTTGTAGATCTTCTTTGGTCCAGATCTCCAGCCCAGTCTGCATCAAAAAAACCATGAATGTCCAACACTCTTTCCAATCCTAGTCTTCCTTGGTAGCACAAGCCATAATCGCTAGTGCCATGCAAATATCTAAAAACCCACTTCACTGTTGTCCAATGCTCCTTCCCTGGGTTTGATATAAACCTGCTCAATACTCCCACTGCATGTGCAATGTCTGGTCTAGTAGAGACCATTGCATACATTAGGCTACCCACTGCGCTTGCATATGGAACACGGGACATATCCTCCTCTTCTTCTTGTGTCTTGGGACACTGTTTAGAAGATAGATTCACACCTACAGGAATCAGAACATTCACTGGTTTAATATCCTGCATATTGAACCTCTGCAATATAGTCTCAACATACTTCCTTTGGTTTAACCAGAGCTCCCTCTTTGCCCGATCTCTCTTAATTTCCATGCCCAAAATATAGTTTGCAGCACCAATATCTTTCATGTCAAATTTGGAGAACAGTTGGGTCTTCAAATATTGGACAATTTCTTTGTCATTTCCAATCAACAACATATCATCCACATATAAGACCAAATAAATAACACAGTCACTAATTAATTTAAACTAAACATAGTGATCCTCCTTGCTTCTGGTGAAGCCAAATCCCTGTATATAGGTATCAAATTTCTGATACCACATCCTTGGTGACTGTTTAACCCATACAGAGACTTCTTTAACCTGCATACCAGTTCTTTCTTTCCCTTCACCATAAAGCCTTCAGGTTGTTTCATTTAGACCTCCTCTTCTAGATCTATGTGAAGAAATGTTGTCTTCACATCCATTTGTTCTACCTCAAAATTAAATGCAACAGCAACAGATAAAAGTAATCTAATAGAAGTAACTTTGGCAATAGGAGAAAAAATATCACCAAAATCAATTCCCAACACTCGGGAATAACCTTTTGCTACTAACCTAGCTTTGTATTTCTCTACCTTTCCTTCTACATTCATCTTCTTCTTAAACCGATTTTATCCCTATGGGCTTCCTTCCAGCCGACAACTCCACCAGATCCCATGCCTCATTTTTATGCAAGGATGCCATTTCATCAACCATGGCCTCCTTCCAGAGTTTTCCATCCTCTGAATCTATGGCCTCCCTAATGGTTCTGGGTTCATCATCAGTTATAGTTAAAGAAAAATTTGAACATAAAGCATATGGACTATACCTTTCTAGTTGTCTTCTTTCCCGAACTGATCTTCTCACAACTAGAGTTTGTGGCTCTTCCTGTTCTGAGTCTTCTTATGTTGTAGAGTCCGATTCATCCTCATTTAGCTCAAACTCTATCTTCTCGGGTTCCTTTGGTAGGAATTTATGTTTAACAAAATATTTAACCTCTCTAAACACCACATCTCGGCTGTACACAACCTTCCTTGTTTCCGAGTTCCAAAGCTTGTAACCATTTAAACCATCCTTATACCCAATAAAGATGCACCTTTCAGATTTATTATCTAACTTGCTCCTTTTATCCTTTGGAACATGTACATATGCATCACATCCAAATACCCTCAGATGTGAAAGAGAGGGTTTCTTACTAGTCCATACCTCATGTGGAGTCTTATCCTCCAACGCTAATGAAGGTGATCTGTTGACCAAGTAACATGCAACCTCCACTACCTCTGCCCATAATTCTTGTCCTAACCCAGTACCACTGAGCATGCTTCTTGCCTTTTCCATCAACGTTCTGTTCATTCTTTTTGCAACTCCAATTTACTGAGGTGTGTATGGAGTAGTCTTCTACCGTGCTATACCACACTTCTTACAGAACTCTTCAAATTCCTTCTTGTATAACTCCCTACCATTATCTATCTTCAACACCTTTATCTTCTTCTCTGTCTAGTTTTCTACCAGAGCCTTAAATTCTTTAAATCTCTCAAATTTAGATTTCTTCCTCAAGAAATATATCCATGTTGTTGGGGTTCCCGTGTTTTGGCCAGATTGGCAAGACCAAAAGACGAGACAACATCAGAACCATTTTCAGACCTTAGGATCTAGCCCTCCTAGGTCCAGAGAGGGATCTCTCTATATGAGTCAAAGTGTATGTCTTTGAGGCTCTAAGTTATGATTTTAGGCTAGTTATATGCATAGGGTTTGTTTATTTGATTAAGAGTTTGGTTGTTGGGAATCAGGAAGGAAGAGTTCATCATGAGACAGGACTGGGCAAAGAAGAATTAAGGCAAAGGAGAGATAGTCCAGAGAAAAACAAGTCCATTGGGTAATGGAGTCAAGAAAGGATTTACTTGCTATTAATATGCAAGCTTTCAGTTGGGCTAGTCATCTAAAGCCTTGGATCCTAAAGTGATAGGGTGGTATGGGAAATTAAGGACCGAGAGTGAAGGGGGGAGAACCAACTAATCCCATCTATAGATCAGGTCAGAGGTCATTTAACTCTAGACCTGCTTGGACAAAATTAGAGGCAGCACAAGGGAACTTGGAAAGGCTTAATCGGAATGGAAAGATCTTAGTGAGGAAGATACAAGGTTCTAGACCTCCCAGTGTTCTCAACACATTCCATTAAATCCTAACAAGAACATCTAAAACATATTCCATTAATTCATACATCAGCAAGTAGGCAACAATATCCACTACACTGGTTAAATCAATGGAAATCAATCTTTAGATTAAACACATTAAGAAAAAAACATAAAGGGCTGGGAGAGCAGCAACATAAGGCACCTAACAAGGGTGAATCTTATGCCAAATTTCTGATGCGAGCCAGAAGAAATGAAATGAAATGGAACTAAACACAGAGATAGAAAAACATCACCGCAGCTTTAGATCAGGATCCAATGAAATGTGCTTATCATATTAAACATTAACACCAATCAGGTACAACATAGACAATAGCTTGGTAATTCAGTCTGAATACATCTTCCTCAGCCTATCTTACGTCTATACACATAGAATTTATCTCAAGAGAAACTGCTTGCACCTCTCTGCTATCTCATCAACAACCTTTACAACAATTTTCTCATAGTTTTTATAGCTGAAAAAGAGCAGAGGAAGTAGGTAGAACACTAAATATGACATTAAACTCAGAAAAGAAGGGGAGGACTGAAGCCCATTCTGTTTTAAACTCTGAGCATTAATTTTTGGCACTCTTTGGAGAAAAGAACGATCTTCGTCAGGCTTCATTGATTCCAGATAAGTCTCTGATGCATTCTGGTTCGTTGTACTTTGTGGTACCCTTGGTGAATAAAAAAAATGGCAATGAAAAATGGAATGGTCCGCCATACTTGAGAAACAAATGCTCTGATATCCTTGGACTGCGTTCTGAGCGGGGATCTCCTCTGTAGCACGGCATATAATCAAACAGTATGGGAAATCCGTCCTTCTTCAGAAGAAGACATTCTGCTGGCGTGGAAACCCGCCCTTCATTAAATTCCTTGACTCTGTCAGTGGAAAAATTACTGCTGCATCCATACTGTGTAGTTATGGCGGCGTTTCAACTCTTGTTCTCTGTAGAAACTCACAACTATGTGTAGACAATCAATACAAAGGAAGACTGGTGGAGCGAAGGGCAAAAAATATGATAGTGCGGCGGCAGAAAGGTGGCTTTCACTAAACAATGGTGACAAAATGTAATGAACTGGTGAAGACTCACGAATAATAGGGTTTGATGGCAGAATGCAGCGCGGACCGTTAGATCGTGACCTGGGAGCGAAGATCAACGGCGGGGGTCGAGCAGCGGAATGATATATGAAAGTGGGCGGAACAACCGTGAAACATAAGACTTTAGACTTCGAACAAAATACAAAAAAGTGTGAAGGGAATGCAGCGAAATGCGATGAGGTGGGACCCAGTTGGAGGCGGATGGCGATAAGATCTCAACCGTTAGATCTTAGACCCAATGGACGGTCAAGGCTTAGTCGGAGAATCGCAATCGCGATAGACGAGAGGGACGCACACTTATAGCTTCTGATTGCGATCGAGGAAGGGGAAGCGATTGGGAAGTGCGAGGCGACTGGCGGGGTGCGATGAAGCGCCAACCGTCTGATTTGGAGGCTGATCGATGGCGGAGGAGCAATCGGGAGAGGCGAAGGGTCGCACGTTTGGAAAATGCGATTATGTGATCGGGCGGATCGGATGGTGCGATGAAACGGTGGTACGATTAATCGCATCGCAAATATTTGCAATGCAATCAATCGCATCGCAAATATTTGCGATGGATGATTGGAATGCTAAAACAAACATGCGATGGGAGCGATGTGCGATATTGCGATTAGCACCTTTAAGGGGTAGCGCTTGGTCATAGCGCTCGGCTACATGGGGAAACAGCTAAAGGGGCTAGCGGAAAGGGGCTAAGCCCTATTACAAAGTGGAGAATGGGTTTTGGCCCGTTTTAATGCATTTTAAGGCCAAGGAGGAGTAACGATAGAGGGAATAAGGGGGAATTTGGCTAAGCAAAGGGTAGAGGAAGGATATAAAGGGGATTTGGGAGGATTGAGAGGGTACAAAAGGGAAGTAGAAGGGGGGACAAAGGGGAATGGAATAAGAAGGGGAGGAGGTCCTTTGGGAATTTCTTCACAAACAGAGAGGCTTGCAACGGGAATCAGCAGAGGAAAATTTATCAAAGGACACTAGGCACAAAGAGGCTTCAAGGATGATGTGTTTTCAGAGGAAATGCATTCCTTGAAGGCTCAAAAACATTTTAGCCCCCTATTTTCTTGTCAAAAAATTTATGGGGGGCTAACACATGTATTCCTTGAGAAGTAATCTATGAATGAAACATAGTACACAGACTTACCCAGTGATGGAACCGACACAGGTGAAAAAACATCACTGTGCACAAGCTCTAATATCTTGTTCGCCCTCTTAGCACCAGAAGGAAAAATCACCCGATTCTGCTTCCCATATACACAATGTTCACAAAAATCAAAATCCAGAGAGATATTAGACATATCTTCTACCATACCATTTCCATGCAATACCAGAAGGCCCTTATCTCCAATATGTCCAAGCCTTTGATGCCATAGCATGGTCTTTTCTCTAAAGACTGCTAGGATTTCTGCTCCACTTTCGGGAACCACAGAACTGTTGCACCCATAAATAACAGTGCTACCCTGAAGCTTGTACAGAGTTCCAATCCGAAATCCCCACATTAATACCATGCTCCCCGAACCATATTATAGGTATCTTTCTCGAATGCTATTTTTACACCTGCATCATCCATCTTTCCTACAAGCAACAGATTTTTGGCCAATGTAGGAATGTGCAGAACACCAGGAAGTGTTCTAATCCTTCCATCTTGCAGCTTCAACTTGAATTTTCCACGTCCGAAAATCCTGTCCTTCCTATGATCACCTAAGAAGAAATCACCGCCATCATATTTCTCATACTCGCAGAACCACTCCTTATGGGGAGTGAAGTGAAAGGATGCACCTGATTCAATCAACCATGACTCATGATCTACACATGTATTTGAAGAAGAATCCATATACACATCCCCACCTTCATCCGAGGTGGTTTTTTCCTCTACAGAAGTAGAATCATCAGATCCCTTTCCTTTCTTAGGAGCTTTATATCTGCAGTCATTTTTGTAGTGCCCTTCCTTTATGCATTTCCAGCACACCTTTACAAACTTTCTAGGAGATTTAGATCTCCCTCTAGATTTAGATCTCCCACTCGAAACCTTATTCTTGTTTCTGTTGTGGGACCTTCCTCATACAGATAAGGCATCTCCATTCTGACCCTCCATATTTCTCCGTCTCATTTCCTCCGACAACAAGGCTGAGATAATGTCATCAAAATTCAAGGTATTTGTATTGCCACCTATTGAAATAACCAGATTGTCCCACGAATCTAGTAGAGAACACAACAAACTGATGCACTTATCTTCATCTGATATTTTAATATCAACAGATTACAACTGACTTACCACAGTATTGAAGGCCTTCAGATGCTCAATCACCAAGTCTCCATCCTTCATCCTCAGGTTATACAGATTTTTCCGCAGGAACAATTTATTCACCAGAGACTTAGATTGGTACAAAGTCCCTAGCTTGTCCCACATTGTCTTTATCGTAGCTTCCCCAGATACATTCAACAATACTGAATCTAAGACACACAATCATATTGTACTCTTTGCCTTCTGATCCAACTTCTTCCATTCTTCATCTAACATTGTCGTTGGTTTAGTATCCGGATCTACCGCAATCCACTGATCTTTATCCACCATCAAATCCTCCATCTTAAGCATCCAAAACTCAAAAATCTGACTAATAAATTTCTCAATCTCTATCTTCCCGCTGCTCGCCATCTTCTTTCACCACAATAATCGATCCCCCAGATATCCCAGTGAACAGGGTCTACCTCAGGCCCGAGCAAAAAACCCTCAACAACAAAGGTGTCCCCTTGAATCCAAAATAGCTCTGATACCAAATTTGGGTTTTAACCATGAACAAAAATTAACTACAAACGAATCTTAAAACAAAAAATAAACAATAGCAAGAGCATAAAACATAAAACAAATATACATAAATATTTTCTCTTGGATCCCAAATCAGGATGACCAGCTTGATTTTTCATTATATTCCTTTTAGTCTTAAAACACATATATATACATGTTGAAGCATACATAAACCCCAATCCATTAACCCTATATTAGAACATAACCGTAGTTCCATTGACCGGATCTACAAAATACCAGGGGCCGAAAACCATCATTCCCCAAAACCATGTGCAAAACCATGCACAAAACCATGGGTGGGTCCGCCCACCGGAAAATAAGGAAATTTTTTTTTTCCTGGGGCGCTGCCCCGAACCCTGACAGGAGGGGCTGCTGCACCCCCCCCGTGACCCCCCCTGTAGCACGACTAGTCATGGAAAGAATATAACACATACCCAACATGAATATCTACCAGCTGCAAATATAAATTCTTTAAAGTGTTTTCATGTTGTGTTTTGGGACAAGTATAAATAAGTTTATCCCTCTTTGTCACTAGTTCAAGAATGTTGTGATAACTTTCAAAGTTTTATTGAATATCTGGAGGATTACTATGATGATGATCAGTTTATGAATGATGAAATATTAGAAGTTTTAGAAGAAAGACCTTTTCAGAAAGTAGAAGTATTTTTTGAAATGTATTCTCATCATGAAAAAAAAAAAGTGATATATGTTGTCTAGAAGTTCTTGAAGTTTCACCATAGGAAATATTCCTAGCAGTTCAAGGAAAAGCTTATCAGCAGATGGTTAATGAATAAATTTAGCCTCCTGAACTAGATCCAGTAGAGGACAACAACGGAAACCTACAACAGTCTAGTGATCTAGAAGAAAAAGTAGCAGAACTTGATGGCCCATATTCACAAGAGCATCTTCAACCAAAAATGTTCTATTCAGAGATTGAACACCAATCTAGTTTCCCTAATGAAAGCCAAGAATTTTTGTCAAAAGAAGACCAATCTGGTTTGCTGATTGAGGACGAATCAAATCCTCTTTCTAAGTGTGCAGACATTGAAGAAAATTATAAAAGTTCTCAATCATTAATTTCTTCTTCAGATGTTAATAAAGTAGCACAACATATTGTTACAAGTCATGTTCCTTCATCCGAAATTAATGAGAGTTTGCAGCTCCCTTGCAAGCTTCCGTGTGACAAAGATAATGATAAAGAGCAGTCAGAGCACTTGATTATAGTAGATAATGAGGGAAAACAATTTTCTCCCTTGTTGTTTGAAGAGAATAAGTTTCAACACATAAGCAAAGAAAAAATTTGGAATGAGGTTTGTTTTCTTGTTACAAATCATCCAGAAGAACTTATGTTTCATGATTACCATGATCCCTTGATTAGTATATTGCAGCCATCAGTGAAGGAAGAATTTTCCAGGTTCATCAATAGAGCTATCGAATCCAGTGGAAAATTTGAGTTTCGATGTTTTAAATTCATTTTTATACCTAGAGAGGTGGAATGCAAACTTCAGTTAAGTATCCATTAGCTCGACTGGTTGCATTGGAAGTTTGTTATTACTTGATATGGTATTCATTTCATCAGATCAAAGTAGGTAGATGAGTTCAAATAAGCATAGTACTCTGAGCATATTTCCATTTTTAGTTTCGTGTTGCTTTCAATTTTCATTTCAAGTGTATTCCAGACTTCAGTTTCAACATTGTTTAGGTTTCAACATACAGATTTTCAGGGCACAGCAGTGATCTCTGTTTGAAAGTTTGCAGTGCATAGTTCAACTATAGTTTCAGTTTAGATTTCAGTACACAGATCAGAAGTTCAGAACAAATGAATAAAGTTTTCAGTTGCAAATTTTTTGTGGCAGAGCAGGTTGCTAGTTTAAATCATCTCAATGACCAAGGCACTGGTCGCCAAATTCAGAGATCTGCGGTTGTTTGTTGCCTTGCTAGGAGGACAGCCTCCCCAGCTGGAGACACTATTAGACTCCTATAATTCACAATATCACAAGGTGACTGAATATTTCTTACTTGCAAATTTTCATATTGTACATAAATTTCAATATTCAAAGCATTTCCAAAGAATAGGAAAAGAAACAAAAAAGAAGGTGGTCAAAACAGAGGTTGTTTATGCTGAAAAGGTTGAAAAAGGGATTATGTTCTAAAGTTTGGGAACTAGATAACATTTCAAGATAATTTTGACATAATTTATGTCTTAATTATACCCAAAGTTCTGAAAATAGTATTATTCCCTTATCCTGACCCCCTAAACATTCACCTTTTCATTTTATCCTAAGTCCTTCTTGTTACACCATTTTTTGGTCATCTAACCTATTGTTATTAGATGGACCTAGGTACACCATGTAAGACCAATTTTACCCTAAGTAAAATTGCATTCACTATGAAAAATAACTTAGTAAACCACCTTTATTAAGTTGTTTATGGTCTAAACAGGAAACCCCATGAGGAAATATTAAATAAATCTACATTTGTTTCATTTTCCTCAAGGAATAATTAGTTAAACAACAGTTTAATTAATATTCCTAGTTATATTTAATCCAAAATAGGGAAACTAATTAGATAAATAATTATTTATCTTATTATTTCCTAAGAAAAATTATTTAAACCTTATTCTCTGTTGAATATGACTAAATCACCCTTAAATAATTAAATAAATCATTATTTATTTGATTATTACTCAACCAAATCCTTAAAATGATAAATAAATCATTTATTTATTTATTATTTACAAATAAAGGGATTTGACCCAAGTCAAATTCCTTTTCCCTCCGACAAATATAATAAAATATTCCATAAAAGTTGGATCTTGATTTGGTTAATAATATTTTAATTATGCACCAATATCTAGACTAGCTCAATATTTTGTTATAAATAGAAGGGTTTTCCCATTCATTTACCACATTTTGTTGCCTAAAGATCACTCTGGATCTATACTTTTGGTCTGACTTTGATCTACCATCATAGTCATAGTTTGCTATCATTTTTGTCTGGGTTTTCTACACCATCAAGAGAGAGGAATTTTAGATTTGAAGTGCCGAGGACTTACAAGAACCCATCCCATTGAGGAGAACTGGTAACACCCTTCTGTGTTTTCCTCCCAGGTGCCATTAATATAAAATTCATTCAACATATTCTTGTCTTGTCTATTGGATGCATGGAGTAAATCTTGTTTTTTCTACAACTTAATGTCTTCTAATGCATAGATCTAGATTTTTGCAGCATTTATCTTGATCACCTAACCACAGATCTGAGGATAGTGCCAACCATATTTTCTGTTAGGGATGTTTGTTATGCATAGCTAAAGTGGTCTTTTTTCGTACGCTTGGAATTAAGATTCATACTAACACTTCTCTACCTCTGACATTCATCTATTCCCCGACTCCACCATCACATCATACATCCCATCCGTGCTAACTACCCTCACCTCTAAATCATCCTCGTGCATCGTCGCACATCCGACGGTCCTTGATGTTTTTTGCCCCCCCCCTCAGCCTCCAAAATTTAACAACGAAGGGGGGGGGGGGCTAAGAAATCGGCGATATCTGATACGACCGAAACCACAATGTGGCACTCCCATTCCCACCGACCGTTGGACTAGTTGTTTCCCTGTGCATTTGTGCCACGTCCCCGCCTACCTGTCCCCTCCCTCCAATCACATCCACTCCTACCAAATTCCCGTTGCGCATTAAATTGGTTGGGCCATTGTCCAACGGGCCTGCGCCAAATCAACAGTTTCCAAATCATCGATTATAACTCGAATTCAAGATCGAAAGTAAGGTTTACCTTGCCCATTCTATCAAAAATTGTAGATTCTGAATTCACAGAGAATTCTCAGCAAAATATCAACAAATTTAGCCTCTAGATTATCAACAGAGCCCACATCACTCTGCATATTGAAGCACAGCCACCTATCAACAAAAAGTGCCAGCACCGCATCATATTTAATGATCCAGAAAAGGCAGTCCAAAAGTAAAGCCAAATGTCAGAGCCACTCATCTTTGCCTCTTCATGACCACTTTAGCCACTTTTATCTTAATTTTTCATTCATGAAGAGCTGCCAAAGTTAATTCCACAAGCGGTGTTTTGTTAGAGATATTTTGTCTAAGCCTTGCATGGCCACACTTGTCAAGTTTTTGCTTAGTTGTAATTAATGAAAAATTGCCGAAGTAGATAGGGCAACCGATGTATTCTTTAGTTAAATACAACTTGCATTGGCAGTATCCCATGTTGGACCTTGTTGGACCCTGCATTGTAAGAAATATTGTACTGGAGCGCTGTAATTTTGAAGTTGGGCATCAATAATAAAAGACTGTTGTACATGATACTTGAGCTGTGTTAAATGGTGATTTGTTTCCTATATGTGTTAAGTATTTCCATTGTTTTCCTTACTGTGCGTCTATTCATCTGATTGTAAAACATAAATTTTAGATTAAGGTTCGTTGTTGGAGCACCCTAATTTTGTCTGCATTTACAATCTGAATATTTTCTGCTGAAGTCTGATTAAAGAATTCTTAACTGCTCTTTAATCACTATTGAACACTACTATTTCCTCCACCTCATAATTCACACTGATCTCAAGATATAATTAGCACAATTAGCTTGCCCTGTGATGCTCTTGAAAAGTTGATGCACCAAACCATCCCCTTTGACTCCATAGCCCAATGTATTATTTTCTACGGATCTGCTCATCCAACCAACAAAATCAATCAAAAAAACCAATTCTCAACATTACTGTAACTAGCCTAAAATCAGTATTCACAATATTAAGGTAAAATTAAATCATAAATAGAGAGAGGCCTCTCTGAATCTAGGAAGGCTAGGTCCTAGATTCTAAAGTGGTTTGATGTTGTCCTTTATAGTTTATTCTTGCTAATCTTATAAATTATAGAGCCACAAAAAAACTCACACCAACAGAGCTAAACCTCGACTGCATGGAACGTGCCACATATCTCTGGATCATAGACACACAAAACAAGAACACTCACCAACATAAGATCCAACTTTATCAAGTTGTCAAATCTCACCAACTCCTGCACCAAGGAAAGTGGCTCACTAGGGACTAAGTTTAGCAGAAGTTTCCCCATCTCATGGAGGCACTCAACACCATGGGGATAATTACTTCCTAAGGGGGGAGGACTGATCTAAGAGGTTATTGGTGGCCACCACCTATTCTACTTGGACCCCTACCATTGTTTCTTTCATTTTTTCATTTTCCTTAATTATAACACAATTTACTATTTTTTGGCAGTTTTTCGGGCCCTAAACTTTCCAAGTCGTTTTGAGGGAATAAAAGTTATTTTTAAGGAAAAAAGGGAGACTATAAAATTACCAAACCTATTTCCCAATTTGTTTTCGACATCATATTTTAGATATTCGAAACGAGTTATTATGATAGAAAAACGGAAATTGTATACCAAAGTTATGACCCCAGTAAGTTGACGTTCCAACTTACCCCAACTAGGCCCACAAGCTTTTGGCGCTTCATCTCCTACGGTTAGGTTTTTGGATCTGTATGGTTTCTCAATGATAAAATTGCCACCGAGACTCATTGTAACATATTTTATAGGCATGTAGCCACCACATATCTTCTCAGGGTGAAGATACCATCGCTCGAGCTAGTTTATTTCCATTCTATTTGTAAGCATATTTTAGTTCTTTTATGTTAATGAAATGGAGTGTTATTTCTGCTGCATCTTTGTATTTATGATTATATCTATATTATGTTGCATTCTTTTCTAAGTTCAAATCAGTGGTATTAGATCTATTTTCTCTTTCTTTATTTTTCTTTGCATGTCCCCAACGAGGTCAAGGTATAAGGAGTTAGGGATCGAACTGGTTGAACCTTTGCAAGACCAACCTCACAAACCCTGATAGCCTCCCATGGAAGAAGAAAAGAAAGACAAGGGAGCAGGGGATCCTTTCAAAATGTTGCTCAAAGAATCCCTTGAGTGACAAAGGAACACCATGATGGAAACATTTTCCCATATCCTTCGGCAGATGCCCATAGGCGACGCATCTTTGTTTGACAGTCACTTTGGAGGCGCCACTCCCTTCAAGGTATAATTCAGCTTTTACATTCCGATATTTGAAGGCCAGATAGATGAAATTTTTTTAGATAGATGGTTAAATATGTTGGAAGGATACTTTTCAGTTCATGATTTTTCCAATAGGGAAAATATTACTTTTGCGCTCCTCAAAGACACCCCCCATGTCAAGGATTGGTGGGAAACCTACTGTGAACAAAGAGATGAAAGATAAACCTCGCTGATTTCAGCCAAACCCAATTGGAATTATTTTTGAGATGCCATCAAGGAATAATATTACCCCGTGGGGAGATATGTGGACAAGTACATACAATGGACTATGCTATGACAACAAAGTGATCAAGATGTGCATGGGCTGAAGAATCTATTCAATAACCTACACACAAAATTGGGTATCAAAGATTTAAAGAAATATCTAGTGCTTAAGTAACGTAGTTTATTCCAAAGATACATTCAGGAGGAAATGGAGTTCCTCGACATCTCCTTGCTTGGTGCAACATACCGATATATTTCCAAGATCGAGAAGAAATTTAAACAGAAGAAGCGAGACTTTGGATCTCTGAATCTAAAGTAAGGGAAAGTTACCCCAAAGTGCATAAAAAATTACAAAGCCAAGTTGGGGTGACCCAAGACAACTCTTTGAAGCCACAAGCAAATAAAAACACCACGAATACAAATAAAGACATGGGAAAGTGGTGTGAGTTCCATAAGAGCCCCACTCACAACACAAGTGAGTGTCGGGCCAAGCAATCACTGGTGGTCGAGGTGAAGGCTTGCGAATCCGATGCATGCTCCAACCCAATAAGGGGAATGAAAAATGGAAGAAGATTATTGATGTGGAGCCCAATGCCTCCGTTGCCACAACCAAGGTCCAAATTTCTGATCCCGGAGATCCAGATGAGGTGGAGTGCCTCTTCCACTCTCAAATGTGGGTGAAGTGTTTGCCGCTGCAATTCATTTTTGATAGCAGAAGCCAAAATAAACTATTTTAAGCAAAGGTCATGAAGCATTTGGGTCTCTTGACCATAACACACCTGCGACCATACACTATCAGGTGGCTTCACCAAGGATGATATCTCTGCATCAGCCAACAATGATGCCTTCCCTACAGTATCAAGCCCTTCACAGATGAGGTATTGTGTGATGTTGCTCCTATTGAAGTTTGTGATGTATTATTAGGCCAACAATACTTGTTGAAGAAACATGTCATGTATAAGTCTATGCCTCACACTTTTATTATTACTTAGGGAAATAGGTTGTGCGTGATACTAGAGGTATCACCACCTATTGACATCTCTTTGATCATTGCGAAGAAATGCAGTAAGCTCATTTCACAGACGAGAAAATTTGTTTTCCTTATGATTCGCCCTCAGGGAAAGAAGAATATTGTGGCCACGACCTCCAGACAAGGATTCTCTGCATATAAACAACAAATGGACAAGGTCTTGGAGGAGTACAGGGACATCTTCACCTCACTCACATGGGTACCTCTACATTGTCAGGTGAAGCACTCCATTTATCTAACCCCAGGTGCGCCACTTCCCAATGGACTGATATATAGATGCTTTGTTCTGGAGAACGATGAAATCAAAATGCATATTCATGATTTTTTGCAAAAAGGGCACATCATGCCAAGTTCATAACCATGTGGGAGCCCAATTGGTACAAAATAAGGATAGGATCTAGAGACTCTATATTGACTGTCAGGCATCAAACAAGATCATTGTCTGGAATAGGTATCCAATCCCATAGATTGATGACCTTTTGGACCAACTCAAGGGGGAAAAATATTTCAACAAGATCGACTTGAAGTTCGGGTATCACCAGGTACCAATTGAACCCTAGGATGTGTGGAAGACTTCCTTCAAATCGAAGGAGGACATTTTCAAATGATTGATCATGCATTTCGGGTTGATGAATACCCCCACAACCTTCAAAAGGTTGATGGATGGAATATTCATACCCTTCACCAACTCATTCATGGTGGTGTATTTGAAATACATCCTGATCTTCAGCCACAGTTGGGAAGAGAACCTCTGCCATATTTGACAAGTCCTCTAAACTCTACGATAACACAAGTTGTGTGCCAATTTGGAGAAATTCACTTTTGGTATGACCCAGGTTCAATATATGGGTAAATCATTGATGAGGGGGGTGTGCATGTAGACCCAACCAAGATACAAGTCATTAAGGATTGGAAACTTTTCGGGTCTTGCCAATTTCTACAGTAGGTTCATTGTGGGGTCCTCTTATATCACTTGGCCTTTAAGTCAAGTCACCAAGGGCAGAGCAAAAGAAAAATTATTTTGGTATGAATCCCAATAAAATTCATTTTCTGAGTTGAAACATCTCCTTTGCTCTGCACCAATGTTGACATTACCAGACCTAAAAAAACTATTTGAGATCGAGACAGATGCTTCGGACTATGCTATTGGTGCAGTTGTTACTCAGTAGGGGCATCCAGTGGCATATCACAGTGAGACACTTTCAAACATAGTATGAAAGTATCCCACCTATGACAAAGATATGTATTATATTATGCAGGCTTGCCGAAAATGGAAGAATTACATTATGGGGAATGAAATGGTCATCCACACAGACCACCGACCCTTGCAATTCATACAAACACGAGGGAATTTGCAAAACAATCACCATCAGAAATGGTCCACATACCTACAACAGTTCCACTTGAACATTAAGTACAAGAAGGGAAGCACCAATAATGTTACAAACTACCTCAGCCGACTATCAATCATGGCGCTCACCACTATGATCGACTCTTGTGGGAACGTGACTTCAGAGTGACCACATTTGTACAAGGGCGACCCATAATTTGGCAACACATACCAAACACTCCTGGAAGGCAAACAAGTTCCAAATTTTCACCTCCAGGATACATTGTTATGCCACCTAGGACACCTCCATGTTCCTTCAAGTGAGCATGCAAAGATGATTATGGTGGTGCACTACAATTGGGTCGTTGGATAGTTAGAAGTAGATAAAATAGTGCCTACATTCCACTAATCATAGTAAGAAATATGTTTTCATGATCATTGACAGATTCTCTAAGATGTGCATTTTTGTGCCCTGCAAGAAGTGTATCACAACAGAAGCCACCACTAAGCTCTTCTTTGAACGAAAGTGGGTACACTTTGGGATCCCACAGTCCATTATCTCAGATCGAGACAATAGGTTCCTAAGTACATTTTTGTTAAGTCTCTGGTCGATGTTGGATACCAAGCTCACTAAGTTCACGAATTTCCACCCTCAAACTGATGGCAAAACAGAGGTCGTCAACAGGATGGTCGTATACATTCTGTGGATGTAAAACTCGAAGCATCGTCACACATGGGATGAAATCCTCCCCTATGTCCAACATAGCTACACCAGAGCTCTCCATAGCTCAAATGGCCACAACCCCTTTTAGGTGGGGTTGGGATTCTAGCCACTATGTCCTATTGATGTGGCCATACCATTTGCAGCTAGTCAGGAAACTTCGGTCCATGTCCAGTCTAAAACCAGTAGGGATAACATCTTAATTTAGTGAATCCATCACATCCGCCAGTAGGTTCATGAAATATTGGAAAAAGCCAATTCTAAGTGCAAGCAACGACATGATCATCATGTAGTGCCACACAAGTTCTAGGTGGACAAAAATGTTTGGATACATTTGCAAAAGGAGCACCACATTGGGCCTGACAGTAAGCTTTGGCCTCTACGATATGGGCTAGACACCATCACCAAGGCTGTAAGGGACAATTATTTTGAGCCCAACATTACACCGTTCCTTGCCCTGCACCTAGTGTTCAATTTGGACTGCCTTCGTCCATACTTTCCACCATTACTAGACACATTCGAAATTGCAGAACAACTCACACCAATAGAGCTAAGCCTCGACTGCATGTGATGGGACACAACTAATCGGATCATGGACAAACAGATCAAGAACAACTTCCAACAGAATATCCAACTGTATCGGGTTGTCAAAGCTGGCCAAATCCTGCACCAAGGTAAGTGGCTCACTAGGGACCAAGTTTAGCAGAAGTTTCCCCATCTCATGGAGGCACTCAACATAATGGGGACCATTGTTTCCTAAGGGGGATGGAATGATCTAGGCTAATATTGGTGGCCACCTGCCTATTCTTCTTGGATCCTTACCATTTTTTTTTTCTTTCAGTTTTGTAGTTCCTTAATTGTAGCACAATTTACTATTTTTTGGAAATTTTTTGGGCCCTAAACTTTTGGAGCCAGCTTGAGGGACTAAAATACACTGTTAGGGAAAATGGAGAGATCGAAAATTTTCCAATATTATCCCCTATTTTTTTTTTGGCATCTTATTCAAGATCTTTGAAATGTGGTATTATGATATCCAAATCAAGATCCTATGCCAAAGTTATGACCCCAGGAAGTTAACGTTCCACTTACCCCAACGGGGCCCACAAGGTTTTGGCGCTTCATCTCCTAGGGTAAGGTTTTTGGATGTTTAGGGTTTCTCATTGTCTCTCTATGATAAAAAGGCCACTGAGCCTCATTCTAACATAGTTCAGAGGCATGTATCCGCCACACCTCTTCTCAGAGATAAGCTACCATCGCCCAAGCTAGTTTGTTTCCATTATGTTTGTAACCGTATTTAAGTTCTTTGATATTAATGAAATGAAGTATTATTTATGTTGCATCTCTGTATTTATGGTTATGTCTGTATTATGTTGTGTTTCTATCTAAGTTTGGATTACAAAATACATTAAGAAGAGAGGAATTTGTTCAAAATCTGCGTCAACAATTGGAATGGAGATAGTCGGTGAACATAATTATTCCTCTCCTAACTCGGTCTAATTTATTTCCTTTCTAAAAAAGGGATGAATAAATAAATAAAGTAAAATTGTAAGAGCCGGGATTTTGGCACAATTTTACGCTAATTTTGCTTGAAAACCATGAATATGACAAATAGAATTATCACTATTTTGAAATTTTAATCTAAAAAATTCTAGTTCAATTTTCAAGATTTTATTTTCAAAATTATTTCCAAAAGTAAAATAATCTTGCAGTAGTGAATAACAACATTTAAAGTATCAAAAGATAAGAATATATGGTTTCATAGTTCCTTTAAAATTAGTTTTAGAGAATACACAACAAAATTTTGTTTTTCATAGCAACCAAAAGCTCTAGACATTCTATAGCTATGAAAAATTTCTATAGCTATTGAGAGTTACTCTTGAAAGTCAATTTGGATATGGATTTCATAATTTTTCTATGAAATCTATTATATTTTCATCAAAAGCTACATTGGGAAACTTTATTAATCCTTAGAATATTATACATCAAGGAAACCAAACGATTAGTACAGGTATCCTTGATTCATCAACATCCAAAGCACTCATGTTCTATTTTAAAACACAAAGAGAGTCAACTTCTGGCTATAATTTTAAATAATTTTAAATTGTATTTATTAAAATATTATGAAGTGTCGAAGGAATGGACAATATCCATGGCATAATAAAAGTTCAAAACTATAAGATATAAACTCATACTTATAAATGTGATAGCATGACATTTCAGATTGTGTGTGTAATGTTGTTTTTCCAACTGACTTGTATGTTAATTTTGATCACATCGATATAATTTGAATTTGTGCTTGGGAATTGGCATGTTTGGTTTTAATAGCAACTAAAAAATGTTATCATTTGTTAGAGAAGTCTCAAGCTTTAATTATTATCTCCACAATATGCCAAACTTGGTTATTATGCCAAAATCATTTCAAATCTTCTCACTTTAACTTTTCTCCATTTCACTCACTTCCCTTCCTATTTTCCAAGTCACAAAAAGAGTGAAGTCCAAAGGGTGACTCTTGACACTGAAGGAGAGTGATGGAATCAATAGTAAGGCATGAACCTACTAGTGTTGAAATTTTTTATGCTTACCATAAGTGTAGAAAATGATTTGAGAGAGTAGGGTGGATGCCATTCTTGAAAAAATTCTAAAGGTGTGATGTTGAAGTTACTA
This sequence comes from Pinus albicaulis, assembly GCA_034641835.2. Classification (NCBI taxonomy): domain Eukaryota; kingdom Viridiplantae; phylum Streptophyta; class Pinopsida; order Pinales; family Pinaceae; genus Pinus; species Pinus albicaulis. The sequence goes on from CM076572.1 coordinate 57,097,857, forward strand.
AAGCATTTACAATATCACTTGACAGAGTTGAAGTGTGAATTGGATATGTTTAACACATTGTTTTTTATGTTTTTTTTTGAAGTGGGTCTACTCAGAAGTATGCATAGTGGGTACTCATTGGATGTGGGATTTAATTATGAATTCGACAGGTGTCTGCTACTTGACATTTAAGTAAACCGATAGGGAGATAAGCCAAAATTACAATTATAAAGAGTAGTTTTTGTTCCATCCAAAATATTTATCCTTGGGGACGAAATCATCATATTGAATCCTCTTGGTTCTTTTAAATTTATTTTTTTCAGTGCATGTTTTGTTTTGAGGTCCATTTTTTTACCTCCAAATTCCCCTAATGTTTGGTTCTAAAACCAAAAGATAAAGGGCAAACTATGGAATTTTTTTTTTTATAGTGAATCCAGACATGGCTGCAAATTGGCATAAGGGAATACTTGCAACAACATTGAAAAATAAGTTGAAATATATCTTGTTTGTCCTTCAGAATTATATACCTTGCAGAGTAAGGTATGGGTTAGTATTTTTCTATCATTTCCATTTACTAATGCATTTCAAAAAGGGAAATGAGTTCAATCTACCATATTATTTGCTTAAAAAATTAAATAAAATAACCCTCAGTATCCAACAAAACTCAAGAAATTTAGATGGAAGCCTTTATCACTACATAATAGTGAAAATCTTGGTGGAGGCTAAATTGCATCAACAAAAAGATAATTGGAAATATTTTATGATGAGGAATAACTTCAAAGAAGCTCCTCATGAAATGAAGTTTTGGGGTTTGAAACAAAAATGAACCAAAATTAAGGTTTTATAACCATAAATCTCAAATTAGTTTTCAATGAAGAAGCAAGAGAAGAATACATAGTTTCAAATTTTGAAACCCTATGATTCAATCAAGAAGTAAGAGATGATGATAGGGTTTCACACCTTGGTCCTAAACCATGGGAAACTAAGAAACTAAAAGGGGAAAATAATAAGGAAATAAAAGAATTGAAGAAGAAATATGAAAAAGGAACAAAAAAGGCAAAAGAAAAGAAAGACGAGGGAGCAGGAAATCCTTTTGAAATTTTTCTCGAAGAATCCCTCGAGTGACAAAGGAATGCCATGATGGACAAATTTTCCCATATCCTTCGACAGATTCCCACATGCGACACATCTTCGTTTGACAGTCACTCTGGAGGCGCCACTCCCTTCAAGGTACAATTCAGCTTTTACGTTCCCATATTTGAAGGCCAGATAGATGCAAACATTGTAGATAGATGGTTAAATATGTTGGAAGGATACTTTTCAGTTCATGATTTTTCCAATAGGGAAAATATTACTTTTGCGCTCCTCAAAGCATCCCCCCATGTCAAGGATTGGTGGGAAACCTACTGCAAACAAAGGGATGAGAGATAACCCTCGCTGATTTCAGCCAAACCCACTTGGAATTATTTCTGAGACACCTTCAAGGAATAATATTACCTTGTGGGGAGATATGCGGACAAGTACATACAATGGACTATGCTATGACAACAAAGTGATCAAGAAATGCATGGGTTGAAGAATCTATTCCATACCCTATGCACAAAATTGCGTATCAAAGATTCAAAGAAATATCTAGTGCTTAAGTAATGTAGTTTATTCCATAGATACATTCAAGAGGAAATGGAGTTCCTCAACATCTCCTTGCTTGGTGCAACACACCGATATATTTCCAAGATCAAGAAGAAATTTAAACAAAAGAAGCGAGACTTTGGATCTCTGAATCTAAAGTAAGAGAAAGTTACTGCAAAGCGTAGAAAAAATGACAAAGCCAAGCTGGGGTGACCCAAGACAACTCTTTGAAGCCACAAGAAAAGAGAAACACCACGAAAACAAATAAAGACATGGGAAAGTGGTGTGAGTTCCATACGAGCCCCACTCACAACGCAAGTGAGTGTCGGGCCAAGCAATCACTGGTGGTCGAGGTGAAGGCTTGCGAATCATATGCATGCTCCAAAAAGGGGAAGAATATTATTGACTCGAAGCCCAATGCCACCATTGCCACCGCCAAGGTCCAAATTTATGATCCTGGAGATCCAGATGAGGTGGAATGCCTCTTCCACTCCCATAAGTGGGTGAAGTGTTTGCTGATGTAGTTCATTTTCGATAGCGGAAGCCAAAATAAACTATTTTAAGCAAAGGTCATGAAGCATTTGGGTATCTCGACCACAACACACCCGCAACCATACACTATCGGGTGGCTTCACCAAGGATGAGATCTCTGCATCAACCAATAATGCTGCCTTCCCTACAAAATCACACCCTTCACAGATGAGGTATTGTGCGATGTTGCTCCTATTGAAGTTTGTGATGTATTATTAGGCCAAAAATACTTGTTGAAGCAACATGTCATGTATGATTTTATGCCTCACACTTTTATTATTACTTAAGGAAATAAGTTGTGCATGATACCAGATGTATCACCACCTACTGCCATCTCTTTGATCTCTGTGAAGAAATGCAGTAAGCTCATTTCACAGATTGGAAAATTTGTTTTCCTTATGATTTGCCCTTAGGGAAAGAAGAATATTGTGGCCACGACCTCCAGATAAGGATTCTATGCATGAAAACAACAAATGGACAAGGTCTTGGAGGAGTACAGGGACATCTTCACCTCATCCACATGGGTACCTCTACATTGTCAGGTGAAGCACTCCATTTATCTGACCCCAGGTGCACCACTTCCCAATGGAACGATATATCAACGCTTTTTTCTGGAGAACGATGAAATCAAAATGCATATTCATGAGTTGTTGCAGAAAGGGCACATCATGCCAAGTTCATAACCATGTGGGAACTCGATCGTGTTGGTACAAAAGAAGGATAGGATATAGAGACTCTATATTGACTGTCGGGCGCCGAACAAGATCATTGTCCAGAATAGGTATCCAATCCCATGGATTGATGACCTTTTAGACCAACTCAAGGGGGCCATATATTTCAACAAGATCGACTTGAAGTCTGGGTATCACCAGGTACCAATCGAACCCTACGATGTGTGGAATACTTCCTTCAATTCGAAGGAGGACCTTTTCGAATTATTGATCATGCATTTCGGGTTGATGAATACCCCCAAAACCTTCAAGATGTTGATGGATAGCATATTCATACCCTTCAGCAACTAATTCATGGTGGTGTATTTGGAAGACATCCTAATCTTCAGCCATATTTGGGAAGAGCACCTCTACCATATTTGACAAGTCTTCCAAACTCTATGATAACACAAGTTGTGTGCCAATTTGGAGAAATTAACTTTTGGTATGACCCAGGTTCAATATATGGGGTACATCATTGATGAGTGGGGTGTGCATGTGGACCCAACGAAGATACAAGTCATTCGGGATTGGAAACTTTCTGGGTCTTGCCAATTTCTACAACAGGTTCATTGTGGGGTCCTCTCATATCACTTGGCCTTTAAGTCAAGTCACCAAGGGCAGAGCGAAAGAAAAACTATTTTGGTATGAATCCCAATAAAACTCATTTTCTGAGTTGAAACATCGCCTTTTCTTTGCACCAATGCTGACATTACTTGACCTAAAAAATTATTTGAGATTGAGACAGATGCTTTCGACTATGCTATTAGTGTAGTTGTTACTCAGTAGGGCATCCAGTGGCATATCACAATGAGACACTTTCAAACATAGTACGAAAGTATCAAACCTATGACAAAGATATGTATTCCATTATGCAGGCCTGCCGAAAATGGAAGAATTACATTATGGGGAATGAAATGGTCATCCACACAAACCACCGACCCTTGCAATTCATACAAACAGGAGGGAATTTTCAAAACAATCACCATCAGAAATGGTCCACATACCTGCAACAGTTCCACTTGAAAATTAATTACAAGAAGGGAAGCACCAATAATGTTAGAAACTACCTTAGCAGGCCTTCAATCATGGTGCTCACCACTGTGATCGACTCTTGTGGGCACGAGACTTCAGAGTGACCACATTTGTACAAGGGCGATCCATAATTTTGTAACACGTACCAAACACTCTTGGAATGCAAGCAAGCTCCAAATTTTCACCTCCAGGATACATTGTTATGCCACCTAGGACACCTCCATGTTCCTTCAAGTGAGCATGCCAAGATGATTATGGTGGTGCACCACAATTGGGTCGTTGGACACTTCGAAGTAGATAAAATAGTGGCAGTGCTAAAAAATTATTTGTAGTTTCCAAACCTTTGATAGGATGTTGGGAAGTACATCAGATCTTGCGTTGCTTGTGCCATTTCCAAATTGACCATAAAGAAGAAAGGCCTATATACTGCTCTGCCTACTCCATGGAATACATCTTGGGAATCCATCTCCATGGATTACATTTTGGGCCTAAATTCGACTAATCATGGTAACAACTTTGTTTTCATGGTCATCGATAGATTCTCTAAGACGTGAATTTTTGTGCACTGCAAGAAGAGTATCACAACAGAAGCCACCACTAAGCTCATCTTTGAATGAGTGTGGGTACACTTTGGGATCCCATAGTCCATTATCTCAAATTGAGACAATAGGTTCTGAAGTACATTTTTGTTAAGTCTCTTGTCAATGTTGGATACCAAGCTCACTAAGTTCACAGATTTCCACCCTCAAACTGATGGCCAAACAGAGGTCGTCAACAGGATGGTCGTATATATTTTGTGCATGTATAACTTGAAGCATCCTCACACATGGGATGAAATCCTCCCCTATGTCCAACATAGCTACACCAGAGTTCTCCATAGCTCAACTAGCCACAACCCCTTTCAGGTGGGGTTGGGATTCCAACCACTATGTCCTATTGATGTGGCCACACCATTTGTAGCTACTCAGGAAACTTCGGCCCATGTCTAGTCTAAAACCACAGGGATAACAACTTAATTTAGTGAATGCATCACATCCGCCAGTAGGTTCATGACATATTGGAAAAATCCAATTCTAAGTGAAAGCAATGACATGATCATCATGTAGTGCCACACAAGTTCTAGGTGGACAAAAAAGTTTGGATACATTTGCAAAAGGAGTACCTCATTGGGCCCCACACTAAGCTTCGACCTCTACGATATTGGAAAAACACCATCACCAAGGTTGTAAGGGACAATGATTTCGAGCCCAACATTACACCGTTCCTTGCCCTGCACCTAGTGTTCAATTTGGACTGCCTTCGTCCATACTTTCCACCATTACTAGACACATTTGACATTGCAGAACAACTCACACCAATAAAGCTAAGCCTCGACTGCATGGGATGGGACACAACTGATCGGATCATGGACAAACAAATAAAGGAAAATCGCCAACAGAAGATCCAACTATATCGGGTTGTCAAAGTTAGCCAAATACTGCACCAAGGTAAGTGGCTTACTAGGGACCAAGTTTAGCAGAAGTTTCCCCATCTCATGGAGGCACTCAACACAATGGGGACCATTGTTTCCTAAGGGGGAAGGAATGATCCAGGCTGATATTGGTGGCCACCTACCTATTCTACTTGGATCCTCACCATTGTTTTTTTTTCTTTTAGTTTTGCAGTTCCTTAATTGTAGCACAATTTACTATTTTTTGGCAGTTTTTCAGGCCCTAAACTTTTGGAGCCATTTTGAGGGACTAAATACGCTTTTATGGAAAATGGAGAGATCGAAAAATTTCCAATACTGTCCCCTATTTTTTTTTGGCATCTTATTCAACATATTTGAAACATGGTATTATAATATCCAAATCAAGATCGTATGCCAAATTTATGACCCCAGGAAGTTGACATTCCACTTACCCCAACCAGGCCCACAAGATTTTGGCGCTTCATCCCCAAGGTCAGGTTTTTGGATTTTTAGGGTTTCTCATTGTTTCTCTATGATAAAAATGCCACTGAGCCTCATTCTAACATAGTTCAAAGGCATGTAGCCACCACACCTCTTCTCAGAGATAAGCTACCATCGCCCAAGCTAGTTTGTTTCCATTATGTTTGTAACAGTATTTCAATTCTTTGATATTAATGAAATGAAGTATTATTTGTGTTGCATCTCTGTATTTATGGTTATATCTGTATTATGTTGTGTTTCTATCTAAGTTCAGATTACAAAACACATTAAGAAGAGAGGAATTTGTTCAAAATCTGCGTCAACAATTGGAATGGAGATAGTCGGTGAACATAATTATTCCTCTCCTCCTAACTCGTTATAATTTATTTTATTTCTAAAAAAACATGAATAAATAAATAAAGTACAATTGTAAGAGCCAAGATTTTGGCACAATTTTACATGAATTTTTCTTGAAAACCATGAATATTACAAATAGAATTATCCCTATTTTGAAATTTTTATCTAAAAAATTCTAGTTCAATTTTCAAGCTTTTATTTTGAAAATTATTTCCAAAAGTAAAATAATATTACAGTAGTGAGTAACAACTTTCAAAGTAACAAAAGATAAGAATATAGGGTTTCATAGTTCCTTTCGAATCAGTTTTAGAGAATACACAACAAAATTTTTGTTTTTCATAGCTACCAAATGTTCTAGATATTATATAGCTATGAAAAATTTCTATAGCTATTGAGAGTTACTCTTGAAAGTCAATTTGGATATGGATTTCATCCATTTTTCTATGAAATCTATTATATTTTCATCAAAAGCTCCATTGGGAAACTTTATTAATCCTTATAATATTATACATCAAGGAAACCAAATGATTGGTTCAGGTATCCTTGATTCATTAGCATCCAAAGCACTCATGTTCTATTTTAAAACACAAAGAGAGTCAACTTCTGGCTATAATTTTAAATTTTATTTATTAAAATAATTATGAAGTTTCGAAAGAATGGACAATATCCATGGCATAATAAAAAGTTCAAAACTATAAGATATAAACTCATACTTATAAATGTGATAGCATGACATTTCAGATTGTGTGTGTAATGTTGTTTTTCCAACTGACTAATATGTTAATTTTGATCACATCGATATAATTTGAATTTGTGCTTGGGAATTGGCATGTTTGGTCTTAATAGCAACTAATAAATGTTATCATTTGTTAGAGAATTCTCAACCTTTCATTATTATCTCCACAATATGCCAAACTTGGTTATTATGCCAAAATCATTTCAAATCTTCTCACTTTAACTTTGCTCCATTTCACTCACTACCCTTCCTATTTTCCAAGTCACAAAAAGAGTGAAGTCCAAAGGGTGACTTCATTGACACTGAAGGAGAGTGATGGCATCAATAGTAAGGCATGAACCTACTAGTGTTGAAATTTTTTATGCTTACCATAAGTGTAGAAAATGATTTGAGAGAGTAGGGTGGATGCCATTCTTGAAAAAATTCTAAAGGTGTGATGTTGAAGTTACTAAAGAATTTACAATATCATTTGACAGAGTCGAAGTGTGAATTGGATATGTTCAACACATTGTTTTTCATGTTTTTTTTGAAGTGGGTCTACTCAGAAGTATGCATAGTGGGTACTCATTGGATGTGGGATTTAATTATGGATTCGACAGGTGTCTACTACTTGACATTTAAGTAAACCTATAGGGAGATAAGCCAAAATTACAATTATAAAGAGTAGTTTTTGTATTTTCCATCCAAAATATTTATCCTTGGGGATGATATCATCATATTGAATCCTCTTGGTTCTTTTAAAGTTAAATTTTTTAGTGCATGTTTTGTTTTGAGGCCCATTTTTTACCTCCAAATTCCCCTAAGATTTGGTTTGAAAACCAAAAGATAAAGGGCGAACTATGGAATATTTTTTTAGTGAATCCAGACATGGCTGCAAATTGGCATAAAGGAATACTTGCAACAACATTGAAAAATAAGTTGAAATATATCTTGTTTGTCCTTCAGAATTATATACCTTGTGGAGTAAGGTATGGGTTAGTATTCTTCTATCATTTCCATTTACTAATGCATTTCAAAAAGGGAAATGAGGTCAATCTACCATATTATTTGGTTAAAAATTTAATAAAATAACCCTCAGTATCCAACAAAACTCAAGAAATTTAGATGGAAGCCTTTATCACTACATATTAGGGAAAACCTTGGTGGAGGCTAAATTGCATCAACAAAAAGATAATTGGAAAGATTTTCTGATGAGGAATCACTTCAAAGAAGCTCCTCATGAAATGAAGTTTTGGGGTTTGAAACAAAAATGAACCAAAATTAAGGTTTTAGAACCATAAATCTCAAACTTGGAACCCATAGTTTTCAATGAAGAAGCAAGAGAAGAATACATAGTTTCAAATTTTGAAATCCTAGGATTCAATCAAGAAGTAAGAGATGATGATAAGGTTTCACACCCTGGCCCTAAACCATGGGAAGCTAAGACACTAAAAGGGGAAAATAATAAGAAGGAAACAAAGGAATTGAAGAAGAAATATGAAAAATGAACAAAAAAAGGCAAAACCATTGTGAAGAAGTCCAAGCGAAATAAAGTTACAAAAGTTGAAACTAAGCATAGAAGAACTACTAGAAGCATGACCAAGGGATTTATGAAAAAGGATAATGTTGATACTCCTAAGCAACCAGTGAGTGGATTTAAATAATTTGATGAAGAAAATAGAAACCCATAGGAAAATATAACTCCTCCAAAGGTTGATACGAAAATACCAAAAGTTATAGTGTCATCATCATATAGAATTTCAAAAGAAAAGCTAGCAAACCAGAGATTGATATTGCTCAATAGGAATTTTATGATTATATTGAGACCTTGGAAAGAAATACACACCATTCATAGCCATAAGAGTATGATCGGGTACCGTCTCTTTTCTACAATCCACCTTTATCCTTATGAAGAAAATAAATAATGGAAAATTTGAGACAAGAAATTAGGGAGTCAAAAGATGTAAAAGAAGAAAATTAGATGTTGAAATCTTAGAGTCAAATTATGCTAAAAATAATGTAGGAATAGTGCAAGAATAATATAAATCTCAAGAAAGTCAATAAAAGAATCCATTCAAAATTCAGAAATCTAAATGTTAAAATGTTAATGAAGAAACTAAGATAGTCTATTGTAATGAAGAAATAGAGATTATCAAGAAGTAACTTGGATATCATGATCAAAGCTACTGAGACTATGGTGTAGAAAATGATGGCTTCAAAATGTTGCGATTTTTCCTTTTCATAGGGACATGCAAAATCCTCAGTGTGCGAGAATGTTGGACACCTATAATGAACTATTTTTGTCACATTTTTGTTACTTATTTTTCCTACCATACTCTTAGAATCTTTCCCTATTATGAATATCCTATACTCCATTATTATAATTTCGATAAGAAATCATGCTTTGAACTACATTGATTAAACACCATAAGATCCCAAGGTAAATTCTCCATTATTTTTATGTTTTCATGCATTATTTTGTAAAAAAATTTTAAATGTTATAGCTATGGAAATAATAGTTTTATAGCCACATATAATATTATGTATCTAGCTTCAAATTCCATAGCCGAGTTGTAGTTCTAAATGAGTACAAGCATAACATGGCAAGATCGTGAGTTAAAAGACGTGGAAAAAGATAACCTTGAGCTTTTCCAATGATCAAATTCAAGTCAGGACTTTCCAAATCATTATAAGAGTGAAGTAAAAGGCATCATAAATGTGATGGTAGAGTATGGAAGAGTTTGCATATGGACACATAATTGTTGGCGCAAGTTGCAGATCAACCCTTTAGAGATCAAGCTAAAAATTTTGGGAATCAAAGAATATTGAGAAGGGGGGTGAATCAGTATTCTAAAAATTCTACACTTATTTAAATAGTTATTCGATGAAACGGAAAAAAAAAAATTAGCAAAGCAACATTAACATGACATTTTTTGGATAGAGATTTAATGTGAAAACCTTTCCGGGAGAAAAAGCACAAAGTTTGTTTTTATTATGATGTAATTCTAAGCCCCAACTTGTTAGAGGCACCAACCTCATATTTGTATAGGCACAAACCTGCAGTATCTAGTTTGATCTACATTTCATTCATTTTCATACTGAGATCTCTATCCAAACATATTCTTCTAAAACAATTAAAATAGATCAAGCATCTTCACTTTATCTTCAATAGCCTCCTTGCTTTATCCAATTGAATTTGCATACTCGCACACAAAATTTTTAGCTTCAATTCTCAATCCACTCACCAATTTCCTGCACCAAGTTAACCTACTTTGATTCTCTTCACCAATTCCATCACTTACAAGTATACCTTCACCCCCTTTTAACGTGCCGATCCCACTTATTCTCACATATATCGAACTAGTTGTTAGACTTCACACCACAATAGCTTCCACACTCAGTTCTATTTCAATTGTACATGGGAACATAATGTGTCACATCATCATGTTGTTTATTTATAGGTGTTGCACCTTTCTTTGTTCTTGCTGAATTTTATATTTTACCAAATTTGGCACCTAGATGCCAATTTTTTTTTTAGCCTCTATTTCCTAGCAACATAGGCAACATTATTTCATCAATATCTCTCTCTTTATAGCATCGTCCCTTTAAATAACCCATGTATCAGTCTATGGTTTTACCCATGGGAATTTTCCATTTGACCATATCAACTATCATGATCATTTTACTGATTCAATTCTAGTCATATATGCAGCCAAAAATAGTCCATGCACTTAAAAACCTTTGGCGCCTTAACTAAAATTTTCACTAAAACGCTAATTTTTTTTTTCCCCCCCTTAGACTTCAACACTCTATCACATCTGACCAAGGCTTCAAAATCACACCCTTAACCATTTAAGGGAATCTAAGCGTTAATTTCATTCACAAATGTTTTAACCCTATACAAAAATTACCTACAAAAAAATTCTTAAAAAAATTTGAAAATATACAATGGTGAGAACAAACACTATACATAGATATTTTTCTCTTGGAAACTGAAACTAGGAAAACTAGATTGAGTTTAATTTATATTCCTTTTAATGTTACAATACATTACATACATGCAAAGAATTCATAAACCCCAAATCCATTAACCCTGTATCAGAACATAATCGTAGTTCCCTTGACCATATCTATGAAATACCATGGGAAAAACCATCATGCCTAAACCCATGCATAAAAAAGCATGTGCAAAACCATTGGTGGGACTGCCCATGATCCTTGGGTCTACCTAAAAAATAATTTCTTCCAGTGTGCTGCCCTAAACCCCATGCATGGTTGCTACCACCTCTCTGCAAACCCCTTGGAAGGGAGGGCTTTTCCCCCCCTTATAATCCCCCACTACACCCAATGAAATGTAACATGACTTACTACTAGTTGTGCAAAGAATATAACACATACCCAACATTCTCTCACTTATTGTTTTCTTTGCACACAAGAGGCCACAACTAGAGTACATAGTCATCGATCCAGGGCCATAACATCCATTGTTTCTCTACACCAAGAAAACTTCCCATTACTCACAAAATTTGTTAATGAGTCTACAACATTCCTTAAAGTGTCCACCTTTACTAGAAGCACATTTTTGTCTTCAACCATATCCCTCACAAAGTGACACTTGAAATCAATACGATTTTTATTCAAATGATAAGCAACATTATTTGGTAATAAAATTGCACTTTAGCTATCAAAATCTATCCTTATAACTCATTGTACCAACCCCATACCTAGACACAATATTTATAACCAAAATTTGGGCTTTTCCCCCCCTTATAATCCCCCACTACACCCAATGAAATGTAACATGAATTACTGCTAGTTGTGCAAAGAATATAACACATGCCCAACATTCTCTCACTTGTTGTTTTCTTTGCACACAAGAGGCCACAACTAGAGTACATAGTCATTGATCCAGGGCCATAACATCCATCGTTTCTCTACACCAAGAAAACCTCCCATTACTCACAAAATTTATTAATGAGTCTACAACATTCCTTAAAGTGTCCACCTTTACTAGAAGCACATTTTTGTCTTCAACCATATCCCTCACAAAGTGACACTTAAAATAAATATGATTTTTATTCAAATGATAAGCAACATTAATTGCTAATAAAATTGCACTTTAGCTATCAAAATCTATCCTTATAACTCATTGTACCAACCCCATACCTAGACACAATCTTTGTAACCAAACTTCTTCCTTGCTTGCGTGAGTTCCTGCCATGTATTTAACCTTTTTAATTGAAAGTGACACTACAGGTTGTCTCTTGTCCATCCAACTAATTTTTCCTCCAAATAGGTTAAACACATACCCACTTGTAGATCTTCTCTGATCTAGATCTTTATCCCAATTTGCATCAATAAATCCATATATTTCCAACACTTTGTTTAATCATGGTATTCCTTGGTAGTAAAAACCGTAATCACTAGTGCCACACAGGTACCTAAAAACTCATTTTATTGTTTTCCAATTCCCTTGCCCTAGTTTTTACATAACCTGCTCAATACTCCCACTGCATGTGCAATGTCTGGTCTGGTACAGATGATTGCATATATCAGACTACAAACTATACTCACATATGGCACCTAGGACATGTCCTCTTCGTCTTCCTGCGCCTTGGTGATCTGAAAATGATGGAGGTGTTCTCTTTCCTCTTCCTTATAATCACATAAAACAAATAAGAAACATTCTGACACTTTGCAAGGTAAAAATGAGTCTTGTCACAAACATCTTTTTCAATGTCTCTTCAAGTCATGAATTATTATTCACATGTAAACTTATCATAAGCAACATAAAACCACATAACTCATACATGCATAATGAAGAGCATAACAAAATATTTGTTGATGGAGTTCAACCCTCCTCGGATACATATATTCAGTTTAGAAAAGGGAGTACATAAAAAGTTTGTTGATGGAAACATGTGGCTATTACCCTTACAAGGTAATGTTCTCCTACAAAGAACTCTCACATAAAGCATCAATAAAATGCATCTCCTACAAATATCCCATACTGCAACTGAAATGGGCTAAAATGAGCATGTGAGCACTTCAATTCCAGAGCATAAACAAAACTTCCTCAACATGACATAATGAGAAGAGTAAACCTGAGGTTAACCCTATAAGCAATAGTTGTTGCAATGGACTTCTAAATGTGAGAAAACCCCTACAAGGCCTTTTTCATGTTCAAACACCTTCCATAACTGCTTCAAAAACCTGAATGATCCATACATCCTTGGTATTAAAACATAAAACATAATCCTTATATGTGCTCAAATAAGAAATTAGAGGTCACCATTGGATCCAGAACTTCCAAAAACCCCTATGTGGACTCTTTATAAGCTCAGGTCAAAAACTAAAAAATATATGAGCTGTAAAGCTCTCCCATGAATTTGACTATTAACTGTCCTACAAATTCGACCAATAGTCTAACTGTCCTACAAATATACCTTGTTTTTCGCTAACAGAGTGATAATTACACCCTTCGGTAGTGCATTTTAAAGGATCATTAATTTCGCCACTAACCCCTTAATTCCGAAAATCGTGGTTATATATGCCACACGGGGTTGTGGGATGTGCCTTAACATCTGCCCCCACCGTCATGGACATAAATTCTGGGCATGAGGTTTTATGGCATGCAGTAGACCATGGGCTAGGGGCTTAGCCCCAATCTCTTCCCCCAAATGGGTACGACTTAAACCTTTTATATGGGTTTTACCCATATGTTAACAAGGATCACAGTGTACTGTATTGGTAGAGCAATCCATTGTTGGAATAGAGGTCATGGGTTAGAATCCCGGTCAAGCCTTTGGCTGATCCATACCAAAATTTTTGTTGACCCCGGGGTGCCACATGTCAGCCCATGACTGGGCCATGTGGCGACCCATCATTGATCCAAATAAAATATGCCACAACCAATCAAATGTGCCCAAAATTTAGCCATTCACATGAGGCCACTTGGAAGCCTTCCATTGGATTGAAATACACATTCAACCTACACAGTCAACCTGCTGAGTCAGCGTACGGTCAACCCAGTCAATTTCCCAGTCAACGGTCCTGCTAAAATTTTAGTTTTTGGGCCAAATGGTCAGCACGTGATAACTTGAGCATACAATGTCGGATTGAGGTAAAACAAATGTCATTGGATTTAGAACGATGAGCACTTCGATTTGGTGTTGGTTTCAAGAATTTTTGGGAAGTTAAAATTTTTAGCTAAAAATTGATCACCTAATCACGTCTCCCCACTAGGAATTTTTGGAATATAAAAGTTTACTTCCTCAGTGAATATAAAGAGGCTGGAACTCAAAAACACCTAGTAACGCAATCCAAAAATCATAGTTTTGAAATGGTGCCCTTTAAGCCCCAATCAAGGCACTTCACCTATCTTCTTCATGAAGACCTACTATCTTGTTAAGAATTGAGCCAACATTCTTATCATTAATGCAAGAAAAAAATAGTGATGAGTGGAATATGAACATTGTTTTTACTCCCATATTTTCACAACTAAAAAAACACTTCATCTTGAAGTTAAATTGTTGAAGACAAACTTGAATCCATCTTGGAGTTCATAGACAACATAAGCTTGCTTTACCATCCTTACACTGAACTTGTACATAAAAAGTACATTGTTGCAAAATTTCAATGATACAAATGGACTTGCCTACAAAACATAGTCACCTTGTACTATCTTAAAAATAATATTCTTTTCACACAAGTTTCATATCGAATACTTGTATTGATGAAAATACGACAAACTTTTGACAAACTTGAAAAACAATCTTCTACATTCACAAAAGTCCTTAAACATATGGACTTATAAACAAGCCAATACATACATCAATAAAAAAACACATACTTGTTGACCATAGTGACAATTATTGTTCACTTTACAAAAGTACCTAAACAGGTAAACAACAACAAGTAATTACAAAATTTACAAATCGAATTTACGATAAGTCTACCCAAAATTTGCCTCTCCTAGGCCTATGGGTTCTCTTTTTGCATCATATTTTCCTTGAAGGTCACTTAGGATTGCTGTGAGGCCTCTTTGCCACATCTTGCTTCTGTTGCATTCGGTTGCACAATCTCTTTTCCCTTCTTTGAACGAAGCTTTGGATGCAACTTCCAACATCGTTCATTGTCATGCCCATGCATATTGCAATGAGTAAGAAATTAATTTCTCTTGTTTGTCGACAAATAAGTCCTCTCATGCGAAGGAGAATCATTATGATTGATTCCTAGAATCTTATCAATTATTTTAACCATTATCATACGTTGCTCACATACAACCACGCAATGGTAAAACACATCACAAAACATACAAGGGTACTTTTATACAAGTAGTCAAAATTATCATGCATTGGAAAACACCCATGAGAATTATACCTGTCTTAAGGGTTACAATTTTGACGGAGTGGAGTAGACGACAACATGCAAGGTGCCTTTAAGCACTCATCTCACTTGGGAGAGAAATTAACATTGTCACAATGTGGTGACATCTCATCCTCAGATGGTTAATGTGCCTCAAGCCGTTTAGAGCATTCTCCAAACTCTTTTTGTCCATATCCCAATCCCTGATACTTTGGTCTGTCCTCAACCATTATTGTATTGGTGATACCTTATCCATTTATGTTGATGCCTCCTCCTTCATATCCCGTCTTGGAAAGAATCTTCATACCAATGCCTTTGTATGTTTCTCAAATGCTACAAAAGAAGTGGTATGCACACAAATATAAGGAATTGTACTTGAAATGCTTATTACCTCCTTAAACTTGCCATTCATCTTTTCAACTTTTGATGATGATGATGATGGCCAACTTGTAGATGACTCTAGCCACCAACTCTTACCAACTGGAATATGGTGAACCTTGGATATGCTTGCAAAATTCACATGCATCATCTTTCTCATATGGTCATTAACCATTGTTTGAACCATGACCACATACTGGCTTCATTTTGGAGGTATATTTTGTTGGCACATGAGTAGAACTTTCAACAACTTTTTCATCAAGCACATGTTGCAATACAAATCACATGTGCCTCTTCTCCTCTTCAACCATCTCTAGCATCCTTCTCAACTCAATTTTCTCCATACGAAGAGGCAAATTTTTCTCCTCTAGTTCTTGGAAACTCTTTTTGCTGCCCATTCTTACAACTTGGTCAGATAGAGCTCTGATACCACCTGATCTGAAAATGGAGTAGGTGTTCTCTTTCCTCTTCCTTAGAATCACATAAAACAAATAAGGATCGTTTCGACGCTTTGCAAGGTAAAAATGGGTCTTGTCACAAACATGTTTTTCAATGTCTCTTCAAGTGATGAATTAGTATTCACATGTAAACTTATCATAAGAAACATAAAAGCACATAATTCATGCAGACATAATGAAGAGAATAACAAAATATTTGTTTATGGAGTTCATCCCTCCTGGGCTAAATCTCTGGGTCAGCCAACATAGCTAAACCGCTCCATATATTCAGTTTAGAAAAGGGAGTAGATAATTTTTTTTGATGGAAACATGTGGCTATTACCCCTACAAGGTAATTTTCTCTTGAAAATAACTCTCACATAAGGCATCAATACAAGGCATCTCCTAAAAATATCCCATACTCCAAGAAAAATGGGCTAAAATGAGCATGTGAGCACTTCAATTCCACATTGAAGAGCATAAAAAAAACTTCCTCAACATGATATAATGAGAAAAGAACACCTGAGATGAACCCTACAAGTAACAATTGCTGTAGTGGACTTCTAAAGGTGAGGAAACCCCTACAAGGCCTTATTCATATTGCTCAAACACCTTCCAAAACTACTTTAAAAACCTGAACGATCCATACGCCCTTCGTATTAAACCTACAAAAAATCTCCTTAGATGTCCTCAAATCTTAAATTAGAGGTCACCATTGGATCCAAAACATCCAAAAACCCCTGAGTGGACTCTTTTTTAGCTCAATTTGGTCAAAAACTAAAAAATATATGAGCTCCAAAGCTCTCCCATGAATTTGACTATTAACAGTCCTACAAATTCGGTCAACGGTCTAACTGTCCTACAAATATGCCATG
The DNA here is from genome assembly GCA_034641835.2 of Pinus albicaulis. NCBI lineage: Eukaryota > Viridiplantae > Streptophyta > Pinopsida > Pinales > Pinaceae > Pinus > Pinus albicaulis. Next base: position 57,114,800 of record CM076572.1, read on the forward strand.
TTTTTAGCTAATGGAGTGAAAATTCGTCCCTCCACTGATGCATTTTGTAGGATCATTAGTTTCAACATTAACCCCTTAAATCTGAAAATCATGGTCATATATGCCACATGGGGCCATGGGCTGGGCCTTAATGCCCACCCCTGCCAGTCTGGCCATAAACTCTGGGCGTGAGGTTTTATGGCGTTCAGTGGACTAGGGGCCACGGGGCTTAGCCCCAACCACTTCTCCCAGTTGGGCACGACTTAAACCTTTTATATAGGTTTTACCCATATGTTAACAAGGATCACTATGTAGTGTAATGGTAGGGTGCCCCATTGTTGGTATAGAGGTCATGGGTTCGAATCCCCATCGAGCCTCCAGCCAACCCATACCCAATTTTTTGTTAACCCTGGGGTGCCACGTGGTAGCCCATGATTGTGCCATGTCACGACCCATCATTGGCCCAAATAAAATATGCCACAACCGATAAAATGTGCCCAAAATTCAACCAATCGCGTGAAGCCACTTGGAAGCCTGTCATTGGCCCAAAATACACAGCCAACCTACACAATCAACTTGTTGAGTCAGTGTACGGTCAACCCAATCAAAAATCTTGTTAAAATTTTAGTTGTTGGGCCAAACAATCAACACATGATAACTTGAGCATACGGTGTCAGATTTAGGTGAAACAAACTTCGATTTGGCGCTAGTTTCAAGACTTTATGAGAACTTTCATTTTTGAGCTAAAAATTGATCACTTTATCACTCGGGATACTATTCTATAGATAACTTGACACCTACCAGAATAGGAACCTTCATTGGTTTTCTATATTGCATATTAAAACTCTATATTATTGTCTCGACATACTTCCTTTGGTTTAATGAGAGCTTCATCTTTTCCCGATCTCATTTAATTTCCATGCCGAAAATAAAATTTGTAGCACAAAGATCCTTTATGTCAAATTTAGAGGAAACTTAGGTAATCACATCCTAAATAATTTATTTGTCATTTCCAATCAATAGAATATCATCCACATACAATAAAAACTAATAACACGATCAAAAATTAATTTGAGGTACACACAGTGATCCGCTTTTCTCCTTTTGAAGTCGAGTCCATGCATATATGTATCAAATTTTTTATACCACATCCTCAGTGATTGCTTTAACCCATACAAAGATTTCTTTAATATGTGCACTAGTTTTTTTTTACCCTTAACTGCATATATTTATGTGTGTTTCATGTAGATCTCTTCTTCCATATCTCCATGTAGGAATGTTTCCTTCACATCCATTTGTTCTACCTCAAAATCAAAAGAGACACCAACAAATAAAAGTAATGTAATAGAAGATAACTTGGAAACAAGAGAAAAAATATCAGCAAAATCAATTATCGGCACTTGGGAAGAACCTTTTTCAACTAATCAAGATTTTTATTTCTCCACTTTAACTTATGCATTCATCTTCTTCTTAAACACCCATTTGATGCCAATGGGTTTTCTTCCAGTTGAAAACACTACCAAATCCCAAGCCTAATTTTTGTCCAAATATACCATTTCTTCAACCATGGCCTTCTTCTAGAGTTTTCCATCCTCTGAATCCATTTCCTCTCTAAAAGTTCTAGGATCATCTTTAGTAATAGATAAAGAAAAATTTCAACATAAATCATATGGACTATACCTCTCTGGTTGCCTTCTTCCTGAACTGATCTTGTAAAAATCAAAGTGTGTAGTTCTTATTATTCTAATTCATTCTCTTCTGTGGAGTTTGATTCTTCATCATTTATATCAAAATCTATATTCTATGGTTCCTTTTCCTTTGGTATTAATTCCTTTTTCATAACATCCTTCACTTCTCTAAATACCACATCTCGACTATAGGCAACCTTCCTTGTTTCTAGGTTCTAAAGTAAATAAAATTTTAAACCATCTTTATACCCAATAAAGATGCACCCTTCATATTTTTTATCCAACTTGGTTCTTTTCTCTTTTGGAACATGTATATATGCATCACAATAAAATACCTTGAGATGTGGGAGAGAGGATTTCTTACTAGTCCATAGTGGAGTCTTATCCTTTAATGCTGATGAAGGTGATCTATTAGACAAGTAACATGCAGTATCCACATTCTCTGCCCAGAATTATTTGCCTAATATAGCACCACTATGCATGCTCCTCGCGTTTTCCAAAAATTTCCTATTCATCCTTTAAAAAAATCCATTTTTATAAGGTGCATATGGAGTAGTCTTTTGTTGTGTTATAACGCACTTCTTACAAAACTTTTTGAATTCCTTCTTGCAATCTCTCCCTCATTATCTGTCCTCAACTCCTTGATCTTCTTCTCTATTTGATTTTCTACCACAACCTTAAATTATTTAAACTTATCAAAGACATAAAAATTATTTATGAGGAAATATATCCATGCATACTCACATAAGTCATCTATAAATGATACATAGTACACAAATTTACCTAGTGATGGAACTAACACAGGTCTAAACACATCATTGTGCACAAGATCTAGTATTCCTTCATCCCTCTTAGCACTAGAGGGAAAAATCACCTGATTTTTCTTCCCATATAGAATATGTTCACATAAATCAAAATACAGAGATAAATTAGACATACATTCTACCTTGACATTACCATGTAGTATTTGAAGGCCCTTCTCTTCAATATATCCCAGTATTTAATGCCATAAAATAGGATTCTCACCAGAGAATACAATATTTTTCACTCCACTTTTAGGAACAACATAATTATTTCTCCGATCAATAATAGTATTACCTATAATATTGTACAAGTTGTAGGTCCAAAATCCTGATATCAACACCAATTCTCCTCGAACCATATTGTAGATATATTTATCGAACACTATCATTACACCTGCATCATCCATATTTCTTACAGAAATTAGACTTATGGCCAATCCTGGAATGTGAAGAACAACATGAAGTGTTCTAATCCTTCCACATATTAGCTTTAGATTGAATTTTCTTTGTCCTGTGATTATGGTCTTCCTGTCATCACCTAGGAAGACATCACCACCATCATATTTATTGTATCTATAGAATCCCTCCCTACAGGGAGTCATACGAAAGGATGCACCTAAGTCAATCCACATTGCCTTATGATCTATGTGTGTACATGAATAATATTCCAAGTACACATCCCCACCTTCATTTTAGGTGGTTTTAACCTTTGTGGAAGGAGCATCAAAAGATCCCTTTCCTTTCTTAGGATTTTTAGATTTACAATCTTTCTTGTAGTGCCCTTATTTTCTGCATTTCCATCATACCTTTACAAATTTTATTGGAGATTTAGATCTCCCTCTATATTTGGATCTCCCATTTGAGGACTTATTTCTATTTATTTTCTAGGGCCATTCTATTATAGAAAATGCATCTCTATTCTAGCTCTCCATGTTTTTACACATCATCTCCTCCAACAAGTATGAGACTATTTCATTAAATTTCAAGGTAGTTGTATTGCTACCTATGGAAACAACCAGATTATCCTATGATTCTGGTAGAGAATGTAACAAATTGATGCACTTATCTTCGTTTGAAATTTTAATATCAACATATAATAATTAAATTACCACAATATTGAAGGCATTCATATGCTCTGTCAATGAGTCTCCATCCCTCATCCTTAGGTTATACAACTTCTTCCGCAAGAAAAAATTATTTACTAGGGACTTAAACTGATACAAAGTTCCTAACTTCTCCCACAAATATTTCACTATAGGTTCTCCTGAAACATTTAGTAATACTGAATATAAGACACACAATTGTATTGTGCTCTTTTCTTTCTAATCCAACTATGTCTAATCCTTTGTTGAAATTTTTGTTGGTTTAGTACCTAGATCCACCACAATCCGTTTATTTTTGTCCACCAACATATCGTCCATCTTGAGCTTCCAAGACTCAAAAGTTTACCATTGAATTTCTTAATCTCTATCTTTCCACTATTTTCGATTTCCTTTTACTACAAGAATTTATTCAATGGATCTGTGACTGTAACAAGGTCTACCATAGGCCCAAGAAAAACTCGTCAGCCATAAAGGCTTCGCTTTGAATCCAAAACTACTATAATAACAAATGAAGGTTTGAACCTTGAAGAGAAAATATAATATGCACATATTTTTCTCCTGGAACCCAAAACCAAGAAAATTAGATTGGTTTTTCATTATGTACCTTATAATTTTACAATACATTATAGACATGTTGAAGCATTCATAAACCACCAATCCATTAACCCTCGATTAGAACATAATCGTAGTTCCCTTGATTGGATCTATAAAATACCATGGGAAAAACCATCATGCCCAAACCCATGCACAAAACCATGGTTGGTACTTCCCTCCATCCTCGATTATGCATAAATTTTTTATTTTTTGGGGCACTGAGCCTAGAACAACGTAAATGCACTTGGTACTAGTCATGCAAAGAATATAATACATACCCAAAAATCCTGATGAAAATTTTATTTCATTGTTCCTTGTGTTGCCTTGAAATGGCCCACTTGGCCACCCAAAAATTCCAATTTTGGTTGCCACATGTCACTTGTCTGACCGTTCCATGTCATCACCCCATTGCATCACCTATTGAGTCATCGCTGACTGGACTGCCACTTGTGTGAGGTCGCCACTTATTCCTTGGTTGCTTAACTTATTTGTCCACACTTATAAATTTGGTTACCCATCGATTTTTTTACCTTTTCTTGATCAATAGTTAAGGATCATCCTAGGGCCCCCCTTCCTATACGGTGATTAACAAAGTGGGGATCTGAGATTTGTCTCTTCTACGACTAAAATCCCCGCACCTTCCTCAAATAGCACCGTGAAAAGACCATAATACTCTTGTATCCAATGGTCAATATCCATCCTGGCCCCCCATATATGCCTGACAGTTAACAAAAAGGGGGGGGGGTGTTTGGTTTTTGTTGTTCTGTGCACATAAAAACCTGAACAAAAACAAAACCCTATTGCCACATCATGCTACCTCAACATTCCATTGCATCATGCTACCACATCAGTCTACCTCATCACGTTTCCATGTTAGCTCTACCACATCACCATTGTCAACCACTGAGAATATGCCACCTGTTGTTGCTACCACTTTAGCTCTACCACATCAGTTGTTGATTGTACATTAACAGGATCAAGCAAAACCATACACCTTGGAACCCTACTAAAAATTCAAACCAAGATGACTTGTTATCACTTAGGAGTTATACTAAGTGCCATATACCATTGGAAAGGTATCTGAGAGGACTATCCAACTACACACTTTGCACACGAATTTGGGTAGGTTATATGTAGACAAAATTCCATAAAATATAAGCCATTAGATCATACATCTAGTATTTTGTAACCACCACAAGACTCTGAAAACACAAAAAAAACACATCAATAACAACATCAACAGAATCCCGCTGAACTTGTAGTCTCTTTCCATCAATGAGAAATCTTGACATCAATGACAATAAACTTGCAAGCTTCTCAACGAAAACATAATACATATCTTGGATGAAGAAAATCATGCATTTAGACACGAGTTTCTCATATGTGGATTGCAACCCTTACTTCTTATGTCATCATGAAATATAAATGTTGATATTTTGACAAAACTATTGTATAGTTTCACACCAAATGATTTATTCGAGTTGTATAAATATATATGGATGGGAACTATGATACACACTCTTTGTTTTCTCTAATATCATAATACAAAAGTGTTTTTTCTATTTTAGTTTTACATGTTCATTTATATTGCATAAATTATTTCATAGTTTAGAGCATTTTAACAGTTAAAAACTTCTAAGGACTTCTTCAGTAGTGCATGAACAAGCCAAGAGGGCCCACTATGCAAGGGAAAGTGTTTCTCTTCTTTTGTTAATTATTTTCATAGTTGAATGTGTGTAATTTCAATCATGTTCATTATTTGAATGCATGTAATTTAAATTATGTTCATTATTTAAGTGTATTTAATTTCAATGCTTTTTAATCATTGTTTGTGTGCAGTGTGTTAGCACAACAAAGGCTATTCATACGAATTGTCCAATTGAATATAGGATTATCTACTTCAATCATAGAATTTTACATAGAACGATTATTAAATGAACGACTAAGAATTTTTTTTAATGTTTTATAGAAAAAATTTACATGGTGATGGTTTGAAAGTGTTTAGAACCAATTTTGTGTTCATTCTTTAATTGCAATTACTTTCCATAGTTAATCTTTGATTTTAAAATTTAACAATAGATAGCTTGCAAGTAACTTTCAATAGAAAAATTAGAAACCAAGTCATGTATATATTGTGCATTACACTTCACAAATATACCAACTCAGATTAATGAATTAAATGTAACATAATTCCAGTTCAAAAGAATTGATCGACAAAATTGTTGAGTTTTTATACATATTTTGCGATTATAAACTAATACTTTTTGTTAAATTTTCCTCTAATAGGTCACTACAAAAAACATTTTTTGTAGCGACCATGTTTTTATAAGCTTACCAATGGCAAGGGTCGATGGTTAGGGTGGTTTCAGCTAGCCAAGTGGTGAATTACAAGTTGGAGGAGATTGCCAGGTCAATGGAGAAGGTTTTGTGTCCGTACAATGAATAAGCCACCTAAGTAGGGCATGTGTTATGGGAAATCAACACAATAGTCACATGTCAAGTTCCATGTAAACAATGAATGGATGATGCAGTTGAGTTGGAATAGATAATGAATCAATGGTCATGAGGCTGAAGATCAAGTGATAATGAGATATGGGCTTAGAAAGGATAAAGAAAATTAGTGATCATAGAAGTACAAAAGACTCATATCTCTTGTTTCATAGCGTATATCCCTATTCTAGATTTAGTAAAAACATGTTTTTAATCCCAAAATGTTATGTGGTAGTTGTAGTATGGTTTTGGTTATATAAGCACTCAACTATGCTCAATGTAATACAAAGAAATTTTTTATCAAATTGATATAAGACATTTATTGTACCCTTGTTTCATTCAAATTAATATACAATTACAATTTGCAGTCATGGTTTCTTGTGGAAAATAGTGTATACAGTTTGAGGATAATACTAAATATTTCATAAGCATCAAGGAAATTTATAGAAAGTGCCCACTATGTAGGGACTTTTTTGCATTCTTTTAAATTTAAGTTTTAATTTTGTTACTTAATTTATAATTTATTTTCTATTTTTGCAGTTTATTTTATAGCTTACAATTTTAATTTATGCAGTATAGCTTGTTTATGAAAAAAGTGTTTCACTTCAAGATTTATTTATTTATGTTTTGGGTCAAGATTTATTTATTTATGTTTTGGGTGCCATAGTTGAACTCCACTGGATAAGATATGTGACATGATTTCAATTGCTTTACTCAACTACAAAAGTTACCATCTTTTTTCAAATAAACTTTGAGACATAGGAGTAAGATATCTTGTGTAGTATATTTTATTTTTAATTGTTTCAGTAAACCAATTCCTACATATATTGTTCTTATGCTCCATAAAGAAAATTAAATTACCTGACAATATTCATTTGGAAAAAAAACATAAATAAAATAAATGCATAAATATTTTAGTTAATCCATTGCCATATTTTTCATTTGCATTGAAAAAATATACTAAAAAATTATTTACTTGAATCCTATTATTGTACATGGTTTTAAACTTGGTTAATTATATTTGATAAGTTTTTCACCAACATCATCTCTTCATGTCCTTGTCGTTTGTTATAGACTTTATACTTGAAGTACATTTTTTTTCTCTGAAGAATGTTAGTAGATAGATAGATAAAACCACTCATTTACTTTCACTTCTATATGATCAATTAATATCTCACTCAAATTTGGATTGCAAATTTTTATGAGGAATTTGAATCAATGACTTTAAAAATGTTGCTGTGACGTTTGTTTCTTAACATTCTAAAGCAAAATTTGAACAAAGAACTTGCAAGGAGAAGGGCATTTCCATTGTGCTCTTATGAATAAGATGAAAGGAAAACATGGAGCAACAAAAATTTATCATGGAATGGCTTATTCCTTATTTATTTTTCCCTACCACAACTTTTCTTTAAAATAAGTTGAAGTTATTAAAGATTATTTACGAGTTCTTTTGAATGTGAATTTTATTAATGGTGAATTATAATATGCATTTGTTTGCAAACTTTCAGAGAAGTTTTTGAGGGAAGAAATCAAGGACATTGTTAAGCCATGGGAGAGCTATATATTTATATTTCTTACAAATATTTAATTCATAGAGGTTTTTTGTCATTGAGTTGTTTCTAGGAAAAATTTAAGGATGGAAATTGATTTAAAAGTTTAGAAATTTCAGAGAATCTTACTAGTTCCTAATATGCTAACTATAAATATTTGGAGATATCTCAGTAAAAATATTGAAATTTCTAATGATTTTCGATATAGTGTATATAAAATTTTGGCAATCTTTAAGGTAAAATCATTTTATATTATAAAATTTGGGCAAATCATTTTTAGAAAAAAATAGAAATTGGTGATTTTTTTTTTTTTAAATACATGGAAAATTAGCCCACCTATGAATATTAGGCCCTAAAATTGTCCATGATTTATTCTCACTTACATTTCTTGAACCTCTCAATAAAGCATGCTTCATCTTTCTTTATTGTGCACATCTTAATTCATGTTATTAATGGAAAAAAGAGACTCTTCATATCATAATGATTTTAAAATGAATGTTCAATCAATTTTATGGTGTTTTTGTGTAGATATTTAGCAAGAGGAAAAGGAGAGATTTCTAAATTGAAAGTGCCATGACTGGTAAGCATCCAAGCTCATGCTTTGAAGCTCTTTGCTTACAAAATTTTATCACTTGAAAAGAGGCAAGTGTAGATTTGAGATGATGTAGATAAACATGCATAAGCTCATGGTAAAAAGGACATGATCAAAGAAGAAGTTGAAAAAATAAGAGGGAAAAAGACAAAGCTACTGCCATCCATGGGGGATTTGCATTTTTTATCACTATCTTATCATGTTCATTCATAAAAGTGGTTTTAAATTGTAAAAAATCGACTCAATATTGTAGGTATTAGAAGGTGCAATGTGAGGTATGAGCGGGTTTATAGGTATTAGGGGTATAAAATGTAGAAAATCCACATAGATTCAAATGATCTTGTAATATGCTAAAAACAAAAAAATTAATTTTACCTTACAAATTGCAAAAACCAATTACGATCACACAATCACATGAACAAGAAAGTGAAATAACTTCAATCGCACAACACAAAGATTTATTTGGGCAACGCCTCAGCTAAAAACCCCGTTATATATATATTGCATAAAGTCAAGAATATGAAATAATACAATGCTTCTCTCAGACTTGAGAGCTCTTTGCACTATGTTTGATTGTCTCACTACCAACCTATGCATAAGGTTCTCTTGCCACACCTTTCTCTCACAAGCTCCATGCACAAACTTGTGCTTCCTATTGCTTGGTTTAACCAACTCGTACTCACAAAAAAAATGATTAAACTTGTGCCTTCATTCCTCCTTTTAAAGGAAATTTTATCTAATTAAGGAATGATTTAGTTTAGGCCTTCTCCCACTCCATGCACCACCTGTACAATTTGGATGTTATACAACTGATAGTACACTTCCCTTTAACTCCAACATCAACTGGGTATTCCTTAGAACTAACATGCAACAACTATTTAGAGTGAATGATTAGTTATCTGATTGATCACTGCATGTGAATTAAATCAGATTTAATGTACTAGACCTCTCACTAGCTCATCCATCAGTTATAACTAGTTAAACTGATTTTAACTCAAATAATTAAGTTAAATAATTACAACTCAAAATAAACTTCACCTGGAGCCCGTAAATAGAGTGAAATCTACATGCCCCCAGTTTGACCCTCAACTCAAGTTGACTAAGCTAACTAATCCTTCCCAACTCAGTTAACTGGTACAAGTTGTCATGTGATGTGGAATTACAATTTCCTTCTAATTTAATTAAGGAAAAATTAAATTAGAATCCCTTTTGATTCCACTTTCAATATTTTTTATTGCCATTTTCAACACTACATCTTAACAAGAAAGGAATTGAACTCGAACTCTGTAATATTCCCAATTAGCCATGAGCTAGTTGGAATATAAATTTTTGTTTTTGCTTCTTAATTTGTTGAATAAGAGGGTATGGAGACCCATAAATATCCTTAGTAGGAATAAAATCATTGCTAATGTGAAAGGAGATCACTTTAGTGGCTTGATAAAGCACCCTTATGTGTGAAAAGGGGTTGGAGCATGTAGACTGGGTCAACTTTAACCAAATCAACATTGTTGTCATGGAGAAGTGGCATTCATTATGGCAAAACGTAGTTTTGGAGGGATACTCCATGCAAGGAAGTAGTGACTTTAATGAGTGGGGCCAAGGGTGAGGAAACTCACCACTTATATAAGGAAGGGGATGGCAGCCATAGAGGACATGTTGTTGATTATTAGTTTGATATGGTTTGTTAAGACTTGTTTGCTCTCTTCAACTGTTTAGCTAAGATTGCAGTGCTATTTAGCATAGGGTGTTCCTGAGCGGGAATCCCACCTTCATCCTCGGGGGACTTCGAGTGCATACTCAGGAGAAGTATATGCACTATATTCCACATTCCGGCATCAGGCCAAAGCTTCATTCTTATGGTACAAATCAATTCCTGTTGAGGTTGTATTGTGTTGCAGGGCAGAAGTTGTGGAGAGTTGATTTGGGTGATTTCTGAGATGTTTTTCAGTGGAAAAAGGTTTCCTTCCATTGGGAGGCTAGTGAGGAAGGCCCTTGATATTTATTGTAGCATTTGGCATTAGTCCACACTATCATTTTCCCCTACAATGCAGTTTCTATCTTGGACTGCGTTATTTTAGGGAGGAGTTGCAGGGGTGGTTTTAGTACACCATTTGGGGAGAAGGTTTCCAGTGAAGGGATCAGCCTTTCATCTGGAGAGTCTATTGGAGGAGGCTAAATTATTTTCATATCAGATCGGCCACATATTTCCAGATGTATTGTTGCAGTGAATCTTCAGCCCTAAGGCTTTGATTCATTTCTTGTATATTGGTGTATTTCTGAAAACCCTCTTGGGTTTCTTGTTGGAGGTTGTATAAAGCCTAGATCTTTATTTTCTGTATCTATTGAGGCATATATCAGCCATTTCATATTTTGTATGTTCATTTTCTGTAGTAGTGCTCCTATGACTGCGTCGTAGGAGTCTTCCGACATTTTGATATAGTAGCAGCACCTCATTCTTGAGGGATTTCTTTATTGAAGGCTTGTTGATTCATGTTGTATGGTTTGTGGCCCATTATTTTGTACATGTTTGTTGTTTTTATGATTAATGAAGAAGCCCCATATTGGTCTCATACTTTGATGTGATGTTATACACTGTTATTTCCATATTTATGCACTATATTCCTTCTTTTCCCATTTGGGAATATTACAGTGGTATTCGAGCATAATCTTGGCTCAGCTTATGCATCTTAAGCCAATATGTCATCAGAAGAAGGAGATCATCTCACAGATAGAGAGAAGAGGTATCTTAGAAGACACCGAAATTATGATTATGTAGATGATAAAGAAGACAAGAGTAAAACTCCTTTATCAAGAAAATATGAGGAGAAGAAGTTTCCTAAGCTTCTTCTTCGAACTATGCAAGACATTTTAAGAGAAATAAAGGATATGAGGATGGATAGACACAAAAAACCCCCTAAAGGGTTTCTACATGGTGAAGGCTCTGACATTTCTCATCACTGGAGTGATCAACCAGTGAAGCAACAGGTTTCCCAATGCTCTACAATGCCTACATTCTTAGCAGTGGGAAATGGACGGTTTCAAGAACAAGAAACTCTTGAAGACTATTTCATGGAGTATGAGTCTCAATCTCAGAGATTGAAGGATCATTTGAGTTTTCAAGAATTTTTTCAGATCAAGGACAGTAGGAGACCTCGACATCACAATAGAGGTGGAGGATTCATACATATTCATGATCTACACCAGACTATGGGTAGATTTTTCTTACCCAAATTTCATGGGTCATATAAATGCACTACCAAATCATGGGTAGAGAAGCTAGACATCTACTTCTAGCTGAACCAAGTACCAGAGATGGAGGCTATCAAAATAGCAGCGCTGCACCTTAAGGGTGAGGCAAATGATTTGTGGTTTCATGGTTTATCTACATTGGGTCATGCCAATATGACTGCATATTTAGATTTCACAAGGAGGTTGGTGGAGAGGTTTGATCGAAGACACCCGGAGGTACCTTTCATGGGGCTAGAGAAGCTCAAACAATCAGGTAATCTAGAAACTTATATTTCTGAATTTCTAAAACTTTCTGTTATGGTTATTGATTTATCTGCAACAAGGAGGGTCTATATGTTTATTGATGGGCTAGCAGAACCTCTTCATGGGTTGGTTAAATCTACCAAGCCCACTATGTAATGTTACAAATTTTGCAATAAAGTATTTGGAACATTAATTTTTATTTTATTTTAATAAAAGGAATAAAATGGGTAAGGGAACCCATTGTAGAAACTTAATAAACACTCCTAAGGTGAAAAATTCACTTAAGTGGCTTAAGATAGTAGCCCCAAGTGTGAAAAGGGCCAAAAGCAAGTGAGATAGACCATGGTTGACCAAAGTAAAAAATGTACCCTAAGAGGGGAAGCTTACATAAGAAGATTGCATAGTTGGAGTGGAGGGAAAATTTCAAATGAGAGAAACCCTAATGTGAGTGGGGTCCATGCATGCTTTGCATAAAAGATGAAGGAGAGCCATTGTGGAGATCATTCTTGGAGAATAGAATTTGGAGGTTGAAGCTCTCTTCAACTTTGTGATGCTTAGCACAAGAGGGATTCCTGTTTAGGAATGCCCTTCTCTTCCATGGGAGGCCATGGAGAGATTGTTCTTCATCTTCCTCACACCATGGCTTGAGGCCAAAGCAGTCATCTATAGCTACTACGTTATTCTTGCAGCAAGAGAACACTCGAGTTGTTGGTGTTGCAGTGAGGGACCTTCATCACCACTTCCGGAGCTGGCTTGTAGAGAGGAAGCTCATTCCTTCTCTAGGAGATTAGCAAAGGACCATATCAGAGCTTATTGCAGATTTTGCATTAGGCCATATATGTTTCTCTCATGCCCAGCGCAGTACCTTCTTCTTACAACGTTATATTTAGAGAGGGTTTGCAGATGGAGCTCATTTTGTGCACTAGTGAGTGCAATCTTCAGTAAGGGGATCAACCCCTTCACTTTGGAGATCATTGGAGGAGGTTTCATTGTCATTGCAACATCTATTTCCCTTCTCCTATGTTGTATTATATTTGAGTTGTAGCAGCTACACTGCAACTTCGGCATTTTCTAGTTTTATGTATTTTAGCCAATCCCTTGGAGGATTGATGCAATAATGTTTTCCAGGGTTGAGATCTTGCTCCCCCATATTTATTTGAGCTTTTATTGATGGATCATCATATGTATATCATATTTCAGTCATTTTCCCCTAGAGACTGTGCAGTTACAGAGTAGCTGGATCATGTAGTAGTGTATTTCCTTCATTACATGTATATCTTCCTTTGAGGATGATTTGCACTCACCTTGAGAGGTCTTTTCCTCAAGGTTTTTGTATAACATTTGCTGCTACACTTTCTATATCAGATTTGTACTCTTCTTGCATTATGTGAGACATTATTTCACTGCTGCTACTTGTTGAAGTCTTAATGCTGCTGAAGGATTTCTCATTGAGTATTATTGCAGTGCACTTGTTGGTGGGAGATCTGAATAACCCCCTTAGGGTTATTTCTTTGAGCTTATATTCTGCAGGGAGTTTGTATCAAAAATTTTATAAGGCATCCCAGCATTGGATTTCCTTATTTTCACATGGGCTTCCTTATACAGCATCCTCATGTACAACTGGTGCAGAAATTTCTTGAAGGGAATTATTAGCTCTTGACATGTTCTATTGACAGAGTCTGCTAGAGGGCTAGGTAGCCTCTGGATCTCATCCTTCCTTGTGAAGGTAAAATATCCAGTAAATTCCCCTACAGTCAATCTCTGAAATAGTTCATTGTTGATTGTTAATACTCCCAGAGGTGGAAAATAGGAATATCTCAAGATATTCCCGACATTGTAGAAATTTCCCCATCTGGGACATTACAGTGGTATCAAAGCTTCGAACTTGGCTCAGCCTGTGAAGTTTGAATTTTAGAGAATAAGAGGCCATGGTGATGCAGAAGATGAGATTAAACTCATCAGTTTTGGGTCCAGCAAGAACCTCTCCAAGGAGGTTGAGGAAATAGAAGAAGGAGATGAGGAAGGACCATGCACTTCCTATTCTCACAGAGGAGCAGAGTAGAAGCATGGAGATACTTGGAATTCGAATTCTAAGTGAGTATCTTTCTAAATATGGAGCAGACCCTGAAGTATTCCAAGAGACTCTATCTTTTCACACTTGTTCAGCAGGAAGAGGAAAAGACTTGGTGGTTCAGCCATGGGAGGCATGCAAGGGTTTCTACTCTTGCTGATTTTTCTTAGATCTTGATCAGAAGATTTGGCCAAAGGAGGGAGGAGCCCTCACCACCAGAGGCACATGCCAGTGCTGTTACATTCATGGAGGAGAACCCTCCACCTTCAGCTATTGAGGCAACCAGCACACTTGAGGAGGAGACTCTTGTAGCAACACAAGATTCTTCCATATTTCTCCAAGGTATGCATGAGTTTGCATCTATCATGGAGATTGTACATTATTGCATGCTGATTTTCTTGAGGAGGGAGCTTTCTCTGCGCTGTGCCATTTTGAGGAAAGAAACCCTCATCATCCTCATGCAATATTGATGAGCCATGCATCACATGTGAGGATGGGGTTTTGAAAATTTTTCATGAAGGAGATTGCATTTCAATGTCCCATGAAATGCAAAAGGAGAAATCTATTTTGGGACAATGGTAGCTCTTATGAAGAGGTACCAAGTGGCAGGATACTTACACCAAGGAGCAGAGCCTTATGGATGGAGTGTGCCCAGCGGAAATGTGGAGGATCCATAACCCACAGGTCCCAGGATCATTTCATAATTACTGCTCCTGATGAACAAAGAGGAGAGCATGGGTGCATCATGATGGGATGGAATTTCTCTCATTATGTTCCCATTTCAGATTGGGTATGGTGGAAGTATAGGGGAGCAACAAACATTCTTGTTGCTTAGATTTTGTTTGATGTTGCGGGAGCAAGAGGAGGCACTAGCATAGTGCAAGAGGATTTCTCTTTGATCTTGGATGCCAAGCAACACCTTCTTCATGGGAGGAGCTCTACTCTTGCATAAACATGATGGGAGGAGTCTTTGGCAAAGATTCATGTCAAAGAGGGGAGCTTGAGATGATAGTGGCCCTACTCCAAAGGCCAGTAGCGCTGTCACTTGAGAGCTTGGATTACTTGTTGGAGTGTTCTCAAGCCACTTCACAAGTGATATACTTTGGAGGCATGTAGATGATGAGCAACAAGGAGTAATGTAGGGAAGAATTCCTCACTACATTTTGAATTTCTTGGCTTGGTTGCACAAGCCCAAGAAGAGGGATCTACATGCAATGTTTATGGGTTCTTCTTTCATGCATTTTCATGCATATTGTTCATTGATGGAGGAGTCCACTTGGGAGGGCTTCCTAATGGATGTATATCAGCATTTGGCTAGATGCACAGCCCAAGAAATGATGAGATGGTTGGCACAACCACTCCCCTACTATGTTGCAGTAAGGGGGACTTTTCATTGGAGCCATTTCAGCTCAAAGGCCAAAGTACATGATGAGGGAGGTAACTTTTTGTGACATGCCTTGTACTCTCTTATCTTTATGAGCAGCATATCAGATCAAGAGGGATCCTTCCTTCTTGCACATTGTGTTTTGTTGTACTTATGGTTCATTGTAGCAAAATGATGGCTATTTCAGCAATGGTTTGTGGGGGAAAAGCCACATAGTTTTGGTGTGCACCTTGGCACCAAATTTTGTTTTCATGATCACATCTTGTAGGATGAATGTGGCAGAAAACAAGTGGCTGAAAATACACTTGTTATTTTCTATTTTAAGGTAGGCCAATGATGCCCTGCGCTGGTTCCATGCATGGAACTATATTTCACCTCCTTGCTCTCATAATTTTATGCTTCCATGTGTTGCTGGTGGAACGCTGTTCAGAGGAAGCACTGTTTTGGAGGAGGGAAATAAATTGAAGATTCCCATTGGGAGTGTGGTTCTCCCTAATTTGCAGGTTGTATGTTTTAGGAGAAGTAATGGGCAACCCATGATTACCAAGCTTCATCTCTTTCCTTCATGTGGGAGGAGTTATTTGAAGAGTTCAAAATTTTGGAGGAGGCATTTCATGGTTTGTAAGATTGATGGGGTGGCTTGGGTCTCTCATGAAGGCCATTTATTTCAGCCATATATCAGTAGCAGCCCCATATGTATCATGAGGAGGGAGAGACTCATTGGGTAGATGTGCCCTTTGGGAGAGAAGACCTCCATTTCTTTTGCAACACATGCTCCAAGGGGGAGTATGGAAGATGATATGGTCACCATGTGCAGCCATGTGTTTTTCCATGAGGTGAACCATATGATTGTTTGGATTCCATATGTGGATGAATTACAGCTCATCACATATGAGATGATTTGGGCCAGCTTGATTTGCAGCATTGGAGGAGAGGTCCTTTGGGGATCTAGACTTATTCTTGCCTCTTGAAGGCAACACTATTTCAGCCCAAGTTCAGCTTTCACTCCACATTCACCATGAGTGGAGAAGAGGACAGCGTGGGGTAGGCTATGGAGCTTACCAAGTTCAGAAATTCAGCCCACCTATTTCTCATGAACACAAGGTGGAGGAGTAATTTCAGGAGTTGCCTAGTTGGAGGGTGACTCATTTTGCTTGATTGCTTGAGGATGGAGGATTTACAGGAGGATATTTCAGACTCCATGCCTTGAGTGGAGGACTTTTTGCAGTTCATCCTTGCTCTTGCTTGAGGACAAGCAATTTTTGGGAGGGGAGGACTGTAATGTTCCAAATTTTGCAATAAAGTATTTGGAACATTAATTTTGCTTTTATTTTAATAAAAGGAATAACATGGGTGAGGGAACCCATTGTAGCAACTTAATAAACACTCCTAAGGTGCAAAAGTCACTTAAGTGGCTTAAGATAGCAGCCCCAAGTGTGAAAAGGGCCAAAAGCAAGTGAACTAGACCATGGTTGACCAAAGTCAACAATGTACCCTAAGAGGGGAAGCTTACACAAGAAGATTGCGTAGTTGGAGTGGAGGGAAAATTTCAAATGAGAGAAACCCTAATGTTAGTGGGGTCCATGCATGCTTTGCATAAAAGATGAAGGAGAGCCATTGTGGAGATCATTCTTGGAGAATAGAATTTGGAGGTTGAAGCTCTCTTCAACTTTGTGCTGCTTAGCACAAGAGGGATTCCTTATTAGGAATGCCCTTCTCTTCCATGGGAGGCCATGGAGAGATTTTTCTTCATCTTCCTCACACCATGGCTTGAGGCCAAAGCAGTCATCTACAGCTACCACGTTATTCTTGCAGCAAGAGAACCCTGGAGTTGCTGGTGTTGCAGTGAGGGACCTTCATCACCACTTCCGGAGTTGGTTTGTAGAGAGGAAGCTCATTCCTTCTCTAGGAGATCAGCAAAAAACCATATCAGAGCTTATTTCAGATTTGGCATCAGGTCATATATGTTTCTCTCATGCCCAGCGTAGTCCCTTCTTCTTACAACGTTATATTCAGAGAGGGTTTGCAGATGGAGCTCATTTTGTTCACTAGTGAGTGCAATCTTCAGTAAGGGGATCAACCCCTTCACTTTGGAGATCATTGGAGGAGGTTTCATTGTCATTGCAACATCTATTTCCCTTCTCCTATGTTGTATTATATTTGAGTTGTAGCAGCTACACTGCAACTCTGATATTTTCTAGTTTTATGTATTTTAGCCAATCCCTTAGAGGATTGATGCAATAATTTTTTTCGGGGTTGAGATCTTGCTCCCCCATATTTATTTGAGCTCTTATTGCTGTATCATCATATGTGTATCAGATTGCAGTAATTTTCCCCTAGAGACTGTGTAGTTATAGAGTAGCTGGATCATGTAGTAGTGTATTTCCTTCATTACATGTATATCTTCCTTTGAGGCTGATTTGCACTCACCTTGAGAGGTCTTTTCCTCAAGGATTTTATATAAGATTTGCTGCTACACTTTCTATATTATATTTGTACTCTTCTTGCATTATGTGAGACATTATTTCACTGCTGCTACTTGTTGAAGTCTTAATGTTGTTGAAGGATTTCTCATTGAGTATTATTGCAGTGCACTTGTTGGTGGGAGATCTGAATAACCCCCTTAGGGTTATTTCTTTGAGCTTATATTCTACAGGGATTTTTCATCAGACATGTTCTAAGGAATCCCAGCATTGGATTGCCTTATTTTCACATGGGCTTCCTTATACAGTGTCCTCATGGACAGCTAGTGCAAAAATTCCTTGAAGGGAATTATTAGCTCTTGACATGTTCTATTGGCAGAGTCTGCTAAAGGGCCAGGTAGCCTCTGGATCTCATCCTTCCTTGTGAAGGTGAAATATCTAGTAAATTCCACTGCAGTCAATCTCTGAAATAGTTCAGTGTTTATTTTTAATACTGCCGGAGGTGGAAAATAGGAATATCTCAGGATATTCCCGGTATTGCAGAAATTTCCCCATTTGGGACATTACACACTACCCTTCAAGATGAAATTGAAAGGGCTAGAGATCTACAAGATGCCTTGCCAAAAAAAAAACAAAAAACATTTCAAAAAAAACCCACTTTTCCATCAAAGGGAAAAGATGAAAAGGCTCCCTTTTCAAAGGAGATCCAAAACAAAGTACCTCTAAGTGATGATGTCCGAAGAGACTTGAGGATATGGAAGCTTTGCTTCACATGCCAAGAATCATGTGCGCCTGGACATAGAATTGCAGTAGAAAAGGCACACTATATAGAGGTCTTTCCTGATAATGAGGAGGAGGAAGAAGAAGAACCAGAAGGGGGTCACAACGTTGGGATAGCAGGAGATGATCCACCACCACCAGGAGGTGAGAAGAGAGCAGTGGCTCCAATTGGAGGGACTCTTGCATCATTGAGAATAGTACCCAATTATCATAAAAATTCCACACTGAAAACATAGTTGGATTTGCGCAGTGGAATAAAGGACCTAACAGTCCCATATATTATGCATATGAGTTTGGCCCATGAGACATTACTGTTTTGTGGAAATCCACCTGGGAAGCCACCTAATCAGGAGTTGGTGAGGAATGTCTCACACCATGTTGCACCACTCATAGATCCAGGAGGAGTGGGAACATTGGGAGGTCATTGTACAGCACAGAGAGTCTTGGGTAGACTCAAGGAGGAGGGAGACATTCTCCCAACATCATCATAACCCACTCTCACCTCACATTTTGTGTTGAGAGAGGATGCTACAGGGATGGATAATGACACTATCATGGTGCAAGGATACTATTCCTTGACTTTGGAGGCTTAAAAGATGTTTTTGCTTGGGGAGAATTCTTCACACATTGTAAAGGATGGTGGTCACTCATGCATGATTTCTCCAAACTCAGGAAGTTTTGGATAGGTGATAGCTTCCCATGGAAGACTAACCTCAAAAAGCTTCAACCTTTACTAGAGCATGAGCAGCTACGGGAGGAACAACAAAGGAAGGATATCAGTATCCCGGTAGGTGACTTTGGCATGGGAGATGTCAAAGAGGAGGGAAGACACATGACAAATGCTTTATATGGTAGATCATCAGCGCTGTCACTTTGGAGGATAGATCCATATTGAAAATCCCAACTCATGGTGGATTATTCCAAGGATCTTTTTACTTGCATGATACTCGATGACGAGCTACTAGAGGAGGGATATTAAGTTAGAGATGAGGTCATCTACTATCATGGTAGGATCTTCTTATCTAGAGCTTCCAAGCTCAAGGAGAAGTTACTACATGAAACACATGAATATTTTCTCTTCAACCATACTTATTCCATGAGAGCATACCATAATATCATAGAGGGGTTTACTTGGGAAGGCTTTGAAGAGGAGATATATTAGCATTTGAGGAGATGCATGGATCATGTGGAGATAGAGGAGGTACATAACTCTTTGATGGATTTAACACAACCACCTCTTTCCTCTTGGGGAATGACAGGGGATATATCTATGAGCCACTCCATTTGTGTGAGCAAAACATATGGTAAGGATAATGTTTTTATGCATAATGATTACTTAATGAGTATTTGCATTCCTTTACCATACATGTGCATGCCATTGTTCCAAGGGGGAGCATTCTTCCTTATAAAATTCATGGCCAACTTGGGGCCATAAACCGTGTTTGAGCATGGCCACTCCCTATGAGGATATAGGGAGATGATTTATCATTCAGGGTGTGCTCCAAAGGCACCCAACATCACTCACCTTCTCATAACATGTGAGAAGAATATGGCAGTAAGTAAGTGGTGGGGAAACTACTTACCATATCATTATCTGAGGAAGTCAAGAGATATATTTCACTGGTTCCACATGTGGGACTATGATCCACCTCTATTATTTCATATGGAAGTTTATGTATCATTGGTTTTGATACCATACACTGATGATGTCTGTATTATTTTTATGGGAATGACTGGAGGGAGAATGGAAGGATTGAAAATTCCCTTTAGGAGAGATATTCTCCATGTTTCTTATGCTTCATGTTTCAGGGAGAAAATTAGGCAAACCATGATTGCTACATTGGATCTTTTGCTTCCTTATGAGATGAGTCATTTGCATCTCATGAGTGCTTTGGAGGAGCATTTCATGGAGGGATTGATTGGGAGACACTTGGCTTATGAGGAGATCTTATCACATGGAGGTGTCACCAAGGAAGGAGGAGAAGAGTTGCATCACTCACCTTTATAGTTGCTTAAGTACAAGCAACATTTGGGAGGGGAGGACTATAATATTCCCAATTAGCCATGAGCTAGTTGGAATATTAATTTTTGCTTTTGCTTCTTAATTTGTTGAATAAGAGGGCATGGAGACCCATAAATCTCTTAGTAGGAATAAAATCACTGCTAATGTGAAAGGAGATCAATTTAATGGCTTGATAAAGCACCCTTATGTCTGAAAAGGTGTTGGAGCATGTAGATTGGGTAAACTTTGACCAAATCAACAACACTGTCATAGAGGAGTGGCATTCATTATGAGACAACATAGTTTTGGAGGGAGACTCCATGCATGGAAGTAGTGGCTTTAATGAGTGGGGCCAAGGGTGAGGAAGCTCACCACTTATATAAGGAAGGGGATGGCAGCCATAGAGGATATTTTGTTGATTATTATTTTGATATGGTCTGTTAAGACTTGTTTTCTCTCTTCAACTGTTTAGCTAAGATTTCATTTCTATTTAGCACAGGGTGTTCTCGAGTGGGAATCCAACCTTCATCCTCGGGGGACTTCGAGTGCATACTTAGGAGAAGTATATTCAATATATTACACATTTTGGCATCAGGCCAAAGCTTCAGTCTTATGGTACAACGTAGTTCATGTTGAGGTTGTATTGTGTTGCGGGGCATAAGTTGTGGAGAGTTGATTTGGGTGATTTCTGAGCTATTTGTCAGTGGAGGAAGGTTTCCTTCCATTGGGAGGCTAGTGAGGAAGGCCCTTGAGCTTTATTGTAGCATTTGGCATTAGGCCACACTATCATTTGCCCCTATAACGTAGTTTTTGTCTTGGACTGCGTTATTTTAGGGAGGAGTTGCAAGGGTGGTTTCAGTACACCATTTGGGGAGAAGGTTTCCAGTGAAGGGATTAGCCTTTCATCTAGAGAGTCTATTGGAGGAGGCTACATTCTTTGTCATATCATATCAGCCACATCTTTCCAGTTGTATTGTTGCAGTGAATCTTCAGCCCTAGGGCTTTGATTCATTTCTTGTATATTGGTGTATTTCTGAAAACACTGTTGGGTTTCTTGTTGGAGGTTGTATAGAGCCTAGATCTTTATTTTCTATATCTCTTGAGGCATATATCAACCATTTCATATTTTTTATGTTCATTTGTTGTAGCAGTGCTCTAATGACTATGCTGTAGCAGTCTTCTGACATTTTGATATAGTAGCAACACCTCATTCTTGAGGGATTTCTTTATTGGAGGCTTGTTGATTCATGTTGTATGGTTTGTGGCCCATTATTTTGTACATGTTTTCTTTTTTTTATGATTAATGAAGAAGCCCCATATTGGTATCATACTTTTATGTGATGTTATACACTTCTATTTCCATCTTTATGCACTATATGAACCTTGCCAAAATGTGTAGCTCTCTTGGGCTACAAATCCAAGTAACCCCACCCTCACCCCTGGAGGTATATTACTACAAACATGGTGAAATTTGATCTAATCATACTATTATTGCTACTATTTTGTTGATGATTCTACACTGCTGCTATAACTACTGCAATAATGATTCTAATCTCCCCAGATCTCAGAGTAATAGCTTCCATCGGGATGCTCCCTTTGAAACTAGAATTCCTTTGAGTCTCGATCTCCCTATGGGAAATCTCTCTGGTCCCTCCTATAAACTCTTACTATCCTCCTTCACTAGAAATTGGTTTATGTAGTTCTATGCTAGGAATATATTGGCTAGAAATGCACCTGCATACTACAACTTGGAAATTTGCATTTCCTGTGTCACTACATCTAGCTCTGCAACTGTCTCCTAGGTACTGACTGCAAATAGATTTTTAATTTCCATATAAATGATTTAAATTTCCCACTGACACTGAATCTACTACTAAGATAATGTGGGCTCATGTAGCAAAGGTGAAGGTCCTATTGCAATAATGTAGAACTGATCTTATTGATCTCCTTGTTGCAAATGTGTTAGACGCTGCCCATATGGAACACTTGGGATTATTTCTTCACATCTCCCCACCTCTCACCTGGAGGTATGGATGCATGTGCTCCCTCTTCCCACTTGGCTGGAAATTCCCCCCTACTATAGGTCTTTGCTTGAGTGGATGCCTCCACTCAGTATCCTCTCTACTTCTCTAATTATGGTTGCTCCACAATTGTTTGAGGCTGCATGTAGAAAGGTAATTCATGCTTCCTCTAAACCACCAAGTCTATAACCTTTTCCTTGGTCATCAAATATTTGCATGCATCTGGTACCTCAATTGCAAATAGGTTCTTGACTTGCACATGTTGTAACTGTCTCGCCGTCACAAATGTTTCCAAAAAAAGAGCTTATTTTAAATACATGATATCTCCCTCATCTGAACTCTGATTCAACCGATTTTTTTTTTTTAATTTGGGTATTTTTTGCAAGGAATTCATATATTCTATTTGTTTTATAATTTTTTGCACACAAATTTTCATATATTCTTTGCAAACATTCCTCCCAAAACATTTCGTATATGTAGAAAATCCACATAGATTCAACTAATCTTGTAATATGCTAAAAAAATACTTGAAGCTACTCTACAAATTGTGAAAACAAATTATGATGGCACAAGCACATGAATAAGAAAAAGAAATAATTTCAATCACACAACACGAAGATTTATCCAGGAAAAGCCTCAACTAAAAACCCTGCTATCTGTATACTGCATAAAGTCAAGAATATGAAACAATATAATGCTTCTCTCGGACTTGAGAGATCTCTACACTATCTCTGACTATCTCACTAACAACCTATGCACAAGCTTCTCTTGGCACACATTTCTCTCACAAGCTCCACACACAAACTTATGCTTCCTATTGCTTGGTCTCGACAACTTGTGCTCACCAAAACAATGATTAAACTTGTGCCTTTTTTTTTTTTTTTTTTATTACAGTGGGATCGACAACTGGGGTAGCCTCGCGACTCTCGTTACACAGGGTCGATTCTGACCGCTACCACTATACCCACTGGGAACATGTGCCCGCCCCTCTCCACACGCTCTGCTTTAGTCTGGGGGATTTGAACTCGCGACCTCCTGTCGGGCTGGCCTTACAAATGAACTTCACTGCATTCCGATTACCAACTCGCTTACCCCCGTAGGGCTGATTAAACTTGTGCCTTCATTCCTCCTTTTAAATGAAATTTTCTCTAATTAAGGAATGATTTATTTTAGGCCTTCTTCTGATTGCATGCACCACCTGTACAATTTAGATGATTATACAACTGATAGCACACTTAAATTTAACTCCAATATCAATTGGGTCTTCCTTAGAACTGACCTGAAACAACTATTTAGAGTGAATTATCAGTTATCTGATTGATCACTGCATGTGAATTAAATCAGATTTAACTCACTGGACCTCTCACTAGCTCATCCATAAGTTCGAACTAAGTAAACTAATTTTAACTCAAATAATTAAGTTAAACAATTACAACTCAAAATAAATTGCAATTGGACCCCCTAAAACTTAGAGCGAAATCTACATGCCTCTAGTTTGACCCTCAATTCGAATTGATTGAGCTAACTAAGTATTCCCAAAATTAAATTAGAATCCCTTTTGATGCCATTTTCAATATTTCATGTTGACATTTTCAACATAAAAAGGGTTTTGGTTAAAATGGAGGAATTATAGTAAAAACAAGGTTTTATTAATTAGAAATATATATTGGGACATTGATTCAACAAAAGGATTTTGGTAGTTATTTATCAATATCTAGTGAAATTAGAGGTATTCATTAATATCCCATGAATGCATGTGTCATTTTAGAAATTTACTAAGTGAAGACTGTAGAAATTATATACACTAAGCATGCATACATCCAGATTCCCATGATCTCACAATATTTAACTTCTTGGAAAATACAAAATCATTCCACTGTTAATCTTTTGTGGAAAATTAATTGCAAACACATGTGAAGCATAAATAAAAACAATCGCACATAACACCATTGTTTAACGGGAAAGCCTGAAGCTGAAAACCCAAACTATAATATATTATGTATCATGGAGATCATGTAAAAATCTCGTACAAAGCTTAGTACATCAAGCTCTCAGTACAATCAATCGTCACACACTAATCAAAATAAATCTGCAAATCCATGCACTGATTTCTTGCCACCTGATAGCCTGCCTCCATTGCGCAATACATGATGAAGAATAGCTCTGAATGAATTTGAATTACCCTTGCCTTGACTGTGCAATCCTCATTTGCAACTCCAGTGTGTGTGTGGTGTAATCAATGCATCACTATAGTCACAACAGATAGTCCATCTTCCCTTTCACCTGTCTCTCCACTGGGTCTCCACTAGAACTTCCATGCACTGTAGTTGACAGATGTATTCTTCAATGAGTTATTATTTGTGAATTAATTAACTAATTAATTCACTCCACTCTCACTAGTGTATCATTCAGTTAGACTAGATACAACTAGCTCAACTGAGTTTAACTCCAATAACTGAGTTAAACTGAATAACAACTCCATGAACTACTCTTCCAACTCTGTCATAACTTTGCCACTTCATTTCTAACTGAGTCCTCCATGCATGAACCACCAGTAAACCCTAGGAATTGTGTATTTCCTTCAGCCCACTGATTTGCCAAATCTGCTTACTGAAATTAAGTGCTCCAAGAGAATAAGTTGTTGTTTATTGTCAGATTATTATTAAGAGCTAATAATAATCGACACTTCTATTTTTAGATCAACGATATATAAATAGACTTCGCCCAATATTCTAAAAATAGACTTTCATCTATTTTTCGAACTTGACCAACCATCCACAAATAACATCTTGCAACTTCTAAAATATGATCACCATGTCTAAAAATAGACATAGTCTAAAAATAGAATTGTGCCAAAAATAGCCTACGGGCCCACTTAGTGAAGGTGACTCTTTTCACTAAGCTCATCATCTTGTTGAATCTCAACACTCCCTCTCAACAATATAGGGATTATCCTTCACCCCGATCCTGCCTCTATGGTATTCAGATTTTCTCCTGGTGAGCGCCTTTTTCAGAATATCTGCATCCTGATCTTTCGTAGGAATGTACTGAAGCAACATGATCTTCCACTGCACACAATATTTGATATGATGATATGGGATATCAATATGTTTATATCTATCATGAAACACAAGATTAATTGAGAGTTTAATGCAACTATTATTATCACAATGTATCACTGTAGGATCTAAATGTGAACCGAACAAACCGACCAGGATCTTCCTCATCTAGATAGCCTCACATGCAGCTTGACTTGCTGCCATGTATTTTGCTTTAGCTGAACTGAGTGCCACAGATCTTTGTTTCCTACTGTACCAAGAAACTTCCTATTGAGATTCAACAAGATGATGAGCGTAGTGAAAAGAGTCGCCTTCACCAAGTGGGCCCGCAGGTTATTTTTGGCGCAAGTCTATTTTTAGACTATGTATATTTTTAGACATGATCATATTTCAGAAGTTGTAGGATGCTATTTTTGGATGGTTGGTCAAGTTGGAAAAATAGATGAAATTCTATTTTTAGAATATTGGGTGAAGTCTATTTATAGATCGTCAATCTAAAAATAGATGCATGTCGATTATTATTAGCTCTTAATACACACCGACTCTAAACATCGACTCTATTCTCTTGGAGCACTTCGGGGCCGTTGCAAAGATGTGGCACATCAGCTAATAGAAGGAATTACGCAATTCCTAAGGGTTTACTGGAGCTAATGCATGGAGGACTTAGTTAGAACTCAAGTGGCAGAGTTATGACATAGTTGGAAGAAGTAGTTATGGAGTTGTATTCAGTTTAAATCAGTTAGACTTAGTTGAGCTAGTTGTATCTAGTCTAATTGATTGATACACTAGTGAGAGTGGAGTGAATTAATTAGTTAATTAATTAATAAATAATAACTCATTAATAAACTAAATAATACATCAGTTAACTACAGTGCATGGCAGTTTCAGTGGAGACCAGTAGAGAGATAAGTGAAAGGGCAAGATAGACTATCTGTTGTGACTATAGTGATGCATTGATTGCATCACACACTCAGTGGAGATTCCAATGAGGATTGTGCAACCAAGGATGGAGTAATTTGAATTCATTCAGATCTATTCTTTAGCAGAGATTGCATAGTGGAGGCAGGCTAGTAGGTGGCAAAGATCAGTGCATGGATTTGCAAGATTAGGCTTGATTAGTGTATGACGATTGTACTATACTGAGAGCTTGTGATAAGCTTTGTATTTTTGTATGAGATTGTCATATGATCTCCATGTTACATAATATATAGTTGGGGTTTTTAGCTTCAGGATTTCTCGGTTAAAAAAACTGTGTTATATGTGATTGAATATTTTTGTTTATGCTTCACATGTGTGTGCAATTAATTTTTCCGCAAAAGATTAACAAGTGGAATACATTCAGTATCTTGCATAAAGTTAAATAGTGTGAGATCAGGTGGATCTTAGACATATGCATGCTTAGTGCATATAATTTCTACATGGTATCAGAGCATTGTTGATTGAATATTGCAATTGTGAAGTGAGTTTGTGCTGGTGGACAATTCGAATTTTCTACAAAAGATTTTTGGTGCAGAAATCGAGTATACATTGAAATGTCTTTCAACGGGTTGAGATTGGAGTATGCCCTTGATGAGAGCTCGAATTACATAGCCTAGAAGGACAGGATGGAGGCGGTGCTGGAGGATAATGGGCTGAAGGAGTTCATCGATAGCGATGTTCCTAAGGCGGGATCTAGCGATGGTGCATTACTTGATGCATGGCAAAAGAAGACTGCAAAGACGAGGAGGATTCTGTTGGAAGGTGTGAAGGAACATATTGTGTCCAGCCTTCACGGGAAAGCCACTCCATTCTTAATGTGGAAGGATTTGACAGACTTTTTCCAAAGCAGAAGTGACTAGAGGAAGTTGGCGCTTAAAGACAAGCTTAGAAAAATAAAAATGGAGAAAGGCGATAGTATTCCAAAATACCTCACAAAGTTTTTCCACTGCAAGGATGAGTTGGAAGTGTGGGGGAACTCTTGATGAAGAAGACTTGGTGAGCTTGGCTCTCCTTGGGCTTCCGAAGAGTTGGCATAGCTATGAAGACTCTGTCAATGGACGGGAGAAATTGTTGAGATGGGAGCGACTTTGGTCGGATCTTGTGCAGGAGGAGATAAGGCAGGGTACCAGGGATGGATATTCATCGAAGAATGAAGATGAAGAGAATTGCGCTTGGCCTGCCAGAGAAAGGAAAGGGAAGGGGAAGAAAAATTCTTCAAAATCTGGTGCTAAAGGCAAGAAGCAGGACTTGTCCAAAGTGAAGTGTTTTCACTGTCACGAGCATGGACATTTCACCACTAACTGTCCACAGAAGAAGAAGAAAAAGCAGGCTGCTGTATCTGCAGCTGGAGAGGCCTTAGCCTCGCAATTTGAGCTATATTTTTCCTTGATCACATGTTTGGTTTCAAGCTGCATGGGATCGATGTGGTATCTTGACAGTGGTGCATCTTTCCATATGACGAGAGACAAAGAGTTGTTTAGTGACTTGGAGGAGAAGGACCTCCAGATGCATATAGAGATGGGCAATGATGGTTGGTATAGTGCGACTGGCATTGGGACCATTACCTTTGAGAGGGAGTGCGGTAATCCATTCTTGTTGAAGAATGTCATGCATGTTCCAGGTCTGAAGAATAACTTGGTTTCAGTCGCAATGCTGGAAGACAAGGGTTATGATGATATTTTCAGTGAGGGAAAATCCTTCCTTCGACATAAAACAACGGGTCAAACCAAGAAGATAGGGGTTCGAATTAAGAATCTCTATAAGCTGGAGGTAGATGGATGCGTTGCAATGGTGGGCAAAGCAGAAGAAGTGGTGAGTCACGATGAGGGTGAATTATGGCACAGGAGATTGGGCCATCTGCACCATGGTGCTTTGAAGATTTTGCAACAAATTTCTACTGGACTTCCCAAGGGTACTCTTGCATAGTTAGATCAGTGCAAAGGATGTACCATGGGTAAGTTTGTGAAGACCACCTTTCATGAGAAGGAGAACTGTGCTTCGGTGATCCTAGAGAGAATTCACACAAACGTGTGTGGACCATTCTCAGTTGCTTCAACAGCAAGACACAGGTATTATGTGATATTTGTTGATGATTATTCTCGTAGATGCTGGATCTTAGTCATGCAGAAGAAGAGTGAAACGTTCTCAAAGTTCTGTGATTTCAACGCATTGTTGGAGAAGGAGTCGGGGAAGCAAGTGAAAGCTCTACAGAGCGATAATGGTGGTGAATACATCTCGGGAAAATTCAAAGAGTTCTGTAGCAAAGAAGGAATTCGAAGAGAACTCATAGCGCCTCATAACCCACAACAGAATGGGGTCGCAGAGAGAAAGAACAGAACGATCGTGGGTGCTGCACGAGTGATGCTGCATGACCAGGTACTACCGATGCACTTGTGGGCAGAAGCATGCAACATTGCGGTTTATGTGAAAAACCGTTGTCCTCATAGAGTACTTGGCATGAGTACACCTAAAGAAGCATTTTCTGGTAAGAAGCTTGATATTTCTCATTTGAAGATTTTTGTCTCACCTGTTTACATTCATGTGACGAAGGATGCCAGGAAGAAGCTGGAGCCGACTGCAGAAGTTGGGATATTTGTGGGGTACACAGAAACACCCCATAACTATCGTGTGTATTTGCCAAACAGTCTGATGAATGTTGTGCGACGAGATATAAAATTAAATGAGGTGAAAGCCATGAAGTTGTTGCTTGAGAGGGATACAGAATTGCATGCGGAGGAACTTCTTGTTCCCAAAGATGAGCCTCCGGGATGTGGATCTACCTGCAGAGGAGATTCATGGAGTGGAGGAGTCCACTCATGCGTAACCAAACATCTGTACTAAAGGTGAAAGACAACACGTAGAGCATAAGACTGGCTTGATGCGTATAAATGTAGGAGTCCCACATCACACACAAGCAGACAAAGACAACCACCGACCGATATACCTGATACATGGCTCTTATGAGAAAGTGTATTGTGACAGAGCCATCTTCTTTTGAAGAAGCAGTGCAGGAGTCCACATGGGTAGATGCCATGGTGGAGGAGTATGACTCCATTGTCAGAAACAATGCTTGGGAGATTGTTCCAAGGCCGGTGGGAAAATCAGTTGTAGGTTCAAGATGGATCTACAAGGTAAAGCAAGCTGCTGATGGGAGCGTCGAGAAGTATAAGGCAATATTTGTTGCCCGAGGCTTCTCACAGATTGAGGGGATTGACTATGAAGAAACCTTTGCACCTGTCGCACGGTATTCTTCCATACGGACCATCCTTGCTCTCTCAGCACAGATGGGTTGGCACATTCATCAGATGGATGTGAAGATTGCGTTCCTTAATGGGATCATTGAGGAAGAGGTGTACATTGAGCAGCCTGAAGAATTTGAGATCTTCAATAGCGAGTCGCATGTGTGCAGGCTCAAAAGAGCGTTGTATGGGTTGAAACAAGCACCCCATGCTTGGTACACTCAGATCGATAGCTATTTTACTGGACTTGGCTTAACCAAGAATGAGGTGGATGCAAACCTGTACCAGATTGTGGTTGAGGGTAAGCTTTTAATCATTGTACTTTATTTTGATGATTTAATACTAACAGGTGATGAGCAGTTGATACACTCATGCAAGGTAGATCTTGTAAAGGAGTTTGAGATGAAGGACTCGGGCCTCCTTCATTATTTCCTTGGATTGGAAATATGGTAGCGGGAAGGTGAAATGTTTGTGTCTCAAGGCAAGTATGCTCGGGAGATACTGGAGAAGTTTCACATGCAAGGCTGCAAGCCTATCGACACTCCTCTTCCAGGAAATTGGAAGAAAGATGATGCTACATCGGCAGAGGTAGTGGATGCCACTATTTATTGATAGTTGGTGGGTTCGCTCATGTATTTAGTTAATACAAGACCGGACATATGCTATGTGGTGAACCAGATTTCACAACCGATGGTTAAGCCTACCAAGCTCTTTTGGAAGGCAGGAAAGCATGTTTTGAGATATCTCAGGGGCACATCTGAGTATGGTTTATGGTACAGAAAAATGGATGAGGTGAAGTTGCATGGCTTCATGGATGCAGATTGGGCAGGAAGCCCAACAGACAGAAAGAGCAGATCAGGAGGGATTTTCAGTATCGGATCTACGACAGTTTCTTGGTACAATAGGAAACAAAGATCTATGGCACTCAGTTCAGTGGAAGCGGAATACATGTCAGCAAGTTTAGCTATATGTGAGGCTATTTGGATGAGGAAGATTCTGGTTGGTTTGTTCGATTCACATTTAGATCCCACGGTGATTCATTGTGATAATCATAGTTACATTAAGCTCTCAATTAATCCTGTGTTTCATGATATATCTAAACATATTGATATCTGGTATCATCATATCTGAGATTGTGTGTAGCGGAAGATCATGTTGCTTTAGTACATTCCTACGAAGGATCAGGATGCAGATATTCTGACGAAGGCACTCACCAGGAGAAAATTCGAATACCATAGAGGCAGGATTGGGGTGAAAGATAATCCTTATCTTGTTGAGAGGGAGTGTTGAGATTCAACAAGATGATGAGCTTAGTGAAAAGAGTTTCCTTCACTAAGTGGGCCCGCAGGCTATTTTTGGCGCAAGTCTATTTTTAGACTATGTCTATTTTTAGACATGATGATCATATTCAAAAGTTGCAGGATGCTATTTGTGGATGGTTGGTCAAGTTGGAAAAATAGATGAAATTCCTTTTTTAGAATACTGGGCAAAGTCTATTTATAGATCATCAATCTAAAAATATATGCTTGTCTATTATTATTAGCTCTTAATAATAATCAGACTCTAAACAACAACTTATTCTCTTGGAACACTTCAGTTCAGTGCACAAATGTGGCACATCAGCTTACAGAAGGAATTACACAATTCCTAAGGGTTTACTGGAGCTAATGCATGGAGGACTTAGTTAGAACTCAAGTGACAGAGTTATGACACAGTTGGAAGAAGTAGTTATGGAGTTGTATTCAGTTTAACTCAGTTAGACTTAGTTGAGCTAGTTGTATCTAGTCTAATTGATTGATACACTAGTGAGAGTGGAGTGAATTAATTAGTTAATTAATTCATAAATAATAACTCATTAATCAACTGAACAATACAGCAGTTAACTACAGTGCATGGAAGTTTCAGTGGAGACCAGTGGAGAGATAGGTGAAAGGGCAAGATAGACTATCTGTTGTGACTATAGTGATGCATTGATTGCATCACACACTCAGTGGAGATGCCAATGAGGATTGCACATTCAAGTATGGAGTAATTTTAATTCATTCAGAGCTATTCTTTAGCAGAGATTGCGCAGTGGAGGCAGGCTAGTAGATGGCAAAGATCGGTGCATGGATTTTCAAGATTAGGCTTGATTAGTGTATGAAGATTGTACTGTACTGAGAGCTTGTGATAAGCTTTGTATGCTTGTATGAGATTTCCATATGATCTCCATGTTACATGATATATATTTGGGGTTTTCAGCTTCAGGTTTTCCCGGTTAAAAAAAACTGTGTTATGTGCGATTGAATATTTTTGTTTATGCATCACATGTGTGTGAAATTAATTTTTCCACAAAAGATTAACAAGTGGAATAGATTTAGTATCTTGCATAAAGTTAAATAGTGTGAGATCAGGTCGATCTTGGACATATGCATGCTTAGTGCATATAATTTCTACACTGCCATAGATCCGATACTGAAAATCCCTCCTGATGTTCTCTTTCTGTTTGTTGGGCTACCTGCCCAATCTGCATCCGTGAGGCCATGCAAATTCACCTCATCCATCTGTCTGTACCATAAGCCATACTCAGATGTGCCCCTGAGATACCTCAGGACATGCTTGCCTGCCTTCCAAAAGAGATTTGCAGGCTTAAAAATTGCTTGTGAAAGCTGGTTCACCGCATAGCATATGTCTGGTCTTGTATTAACTAAATACATGAGTGAACCCACCAACTGTCGATAAATAGTGGCATCCACTACCTATGCCGATGTATCATCCTCTTTCCTCCAAGTTCCTGGAAGAGGAGTGTCGATAGGCTTGCAGCCTTGTATGTGAAACTTGTCCAGTATCTGTCAGGCATACTTGCCTTGAGACACAAACAGTTCACCTTCCCGCTACCATATTTCCAATCCAAGGAAACAATGAAGGAGGCCCAAATCCTTCATCTCAAACTCCTTTGCAAGATCTACCTTGCATGAGTGTATCAACTGCTCATCACCCGTTAGTATTAAATCATCAACATAAAGAAAAATGATTAAAATCTTACCCTCCACTACAATTTGGTATAGGTTTGCATCCGCCTCACTCTTGGTGAAGCCAAGTCTAGTGAAATAGCTGTCGATCCATGTGTACCAAGCACGTGGTGCTTGCTTCAGCCCATACAACACTCTTTTGAGTCTACACACATGCGACTCACTGCTGAAGATCTCAAATCCTTTAAGCTGCTCAACGTACACCTCTTCCTCAATGATCCCACTGAGGAATTCAGTCTTAACATCCATCTGATGAATGTGCCAACCCATCTGCGCTGAGAGAGCAAGGATGGTCCTTATGGAAGAATACCATGCGACAGGTGCAAATTTTTCTTCATAATCAATCCCCTCGATCTGTGAGAAGCCCTGGGCAACAAATATTGCCTTATACTTCTCGACGCTCCCATCAGCAACTTGCTTTACCTTGTAGATCCATCTTGATCCTACAACTGATTTTCCCACCGACCTTGGAACAATCTCCCAAGCACTATTTCTGAAAATTGAGTCATACTCCTCCACCATGGCATCTACTCATGTGGGATCCTGCACTACTTCTTCAAAATAAGATGGCTCTGTCATGATACACTTGCTCATCAGAGCCGTGTATCCAATAAATTGGTTAGGTGACTATCTCTGTCTGCGCTGTGATGTAGGGACTCCTACATTCTATGCTGCATCAAGCTTCAGTCTCTCAGCTTCTGTGGTACGCTTTCTGCCTTTTCTGATGTTTGGCTCTGCATGAGTGGACTCCTCCACTCCATGAATCTCCTCCTGTGGCTGATCCACATCCGGAGGCTCATATTTTGGAACAAGAAGTTCCTCCACTGCATGCAAGTCTAGCTCCCTCACAAGCATAGCTCGTGTAGCACCCACGATCATTCTGTTCTTCCTCTCCGTGACCCCATTCTGTTGTGGGTTATGAGGCGCTATGAGTTCTCTTCAAATTCCTTCTTTGTTATAGAAGTATTTGAATTTTCCCGAGACCTATTCACCACCATTATCGCTCCGTAGAGCTTTCACTTACTTCCCCGACTCCTTCTCCACCAATGCTTTAAACTCATAGAACTTTGAGAATGTTTCACTCTTCTTCTGCATGAGGAAGATCCAACATCTACGAGAATATTCATCAACAAATATAACATAATACCTGTGTTTTGTTGTTGAAGCAACCGAGAAAGGTCCACACACGTCTGTGTGAATTCTCTCCAAGATCACCAAAGCATGGTTCTCCTTCTCGTGAAAGGTGGTCTTCACAAACTTACCCATAGTACATCCCTTGCATTGATCTGACTGCACAATATAACCCTTGGGAAGTCCAATAGAAATCTTCTGCAAAATCTTCAAAGCGCCATGGTGAATATGGCCCAATCTCCTGTGCCATAATTCGCCCTCATCCCGGCTGACCACTTCTTCTGCTTTGCCCACCATTGCAACACAACCATCTATCTCCAGCTTGTAGAGATTCTTAACTTGAATCCCTATCTTCTTGGTTTTACCCATTGTTTTATGTCAAAGGAAAGCTTTTCCCTCACTGAAAACAACATCATAACCTTTGTCTTCCAACATTGTGACCGAGACCAAGTTCTTCTTCAAACTTGGAACATGCATAACATCTTTCAAAAAGAATGGATTACCGGACTCCCTCTCAAAGTTAATGGTCCCAATGCTGGTTTCACTGTATCTTCCATCGTCTCCCATCTCTATATGCATTTGGAGATCCTTCTCCTCCAAGTCACTAAACAACTCCTTGTCTCCCGTCATATGGAAAGACGCACCACTATCAAGATACCACACTGATCCCATTGAGCTTGAAACCAAGCATGCGATCAAAGAGAAATCAAGTTAAAATTGTGAGGCTAAGGCCTCTCCAGTTGCAGCTCCAACAAATTTCTTGTTCTTGTTGAAATTTGGTTACCAGAGGATAGGTGGTTCCCTAAGGCTTTGATCTTTGGCCTAGGGAAAAGTGTCCAAAAGAATTTAATTTTTCTCCTATAGTGACTTTATAATTTTTATAAAGTCAAATCTAATTTAAAAGTGACTTTAAGTGATAAAGTTACTAAAGTCTAATTTAAAAGTGACTTTAAGTGATAAAGTCACTAAAGTCTAATTTTAAAGTGACTTTAATAAAGTCAATGTAAAATTAGAAAGGAAAAGTGACTTTGGAAATAAATGACTAAGTTGGTCTTTATTAAAGTGGGGTGAATTAAAGAATAGAAAGTGAGATTTAAATGAGCATTTAATCTCAGCCCTAGATCTCAATCTATTTCAGCCATTGGATTTAGGGATTCCCCAAAAGTCACTTAGGGTTAGGTTAAAGGAGGAAAAGGAGGGAAAAGGTCTTTCATTATTTCATGAGCAGATTGAGAGAGGAGGAGAAGGAGAGCTGGAGACTTTTTTTTCTGAAGACAGCTTGAGAAGGTGAAGGAGAGGAAAACTCAGCAAATCCGTACAGCAGCAAGGAGGGCACAGTTTTCGAGGCAGCAAGAGGCTGCATGAATATCGAGGCAACAAGGCCGTACATCAGCACAAAAACTGAGACAGCAATTTGACAGTTGTTTTGTGGCATGTTTTTCGAGGAGAAAGGCAGCATGGTTTTTGAGGAAAAGTACAGAAACAAAGGGCTCGATTTCCAAGGTTGTTGGGCATGTTTTTCAAGGCAGGCAACACAGTTTTCAAGAAAGGAAGTTTGTTGTAATAAATTTCTGTTTTGAGTATTTTGCTATTCTGGCACGTTTTCCAAGGTGGAGGCAAGCATGGAAAACCAGATAAGTCTATAATTAATTTGCTGGAATTTTTCCTGTATATTTCACTTCTCTGTAAAAGCATTTTCCAGAAATAAGAAGGAGCTTTCAAACTGGTTTTCCCCAAGAGTTGTAGGGGGTTTTTCCAGGGTCACCTTGACCAAAAATATCTGTGTTAAAATGTGTGAATGGCTGTTTTAAGCTTGCTGATTTTTATTTCTGCATTTTCCAACATTCTGTAAATTTTCCAGAATTTGTGTTTTCAGCAAAAAATTATTTTCCAGTTTGTTGAATGTAAGGATATGGGAAAGGGCATTTAACTATTTGGAGAAAAAAGGTGAAACTGAAAACCGGGGTGGGAAAGAGGAAATTTATACATGGTATCAGAGCTTGAGTGCTGAAAGTGCAGTTTGGGACAGCAAGGAGAAAAATACAGCCTGCTGATTTTTCACTCAGAAAATTCTAGTAAGCTGTATTTTTTACAAACAGAATTTTTATCTTTACTATAGCAGTGCTATTTTTTAGTTTTAGGACATCAGGATGTCATTGGGATTGAGGGTGGAGGATAGGTTGGATGGGCATACCAATTACATCGTTTGGAAGGAGAGAATGTAGAGTATCTTTGAGGAGGCAGAAGTCTGGGATATCATGGTTCATACCACACAGCAGCCTGTTAATGTGCCTACTGATGCTACTCAGTTGGAAGCATATAATAAGAAGAACAACAAGGGTAAGAGATTGATTCTAGACGGAATCAAAGACCATTGCATTCCTCATGTGAGAGGAAATATAAATGCTCATAAGATGTGGACAGCATTGTCCAATCTCTACTAGAGTACCAATGAGAACCGGAAAATGGTCCTGAAGGAGAAGCTGAAAACCATTAAGATGGGTAAGACTGATAGTGCAGCTGGATATCTCACAAAGATTACTAATGTGAGAGATGAGTTGGCAGCAATTGGAGAGTTCATTTAACCCACTGAGTTGGTGCGGATAGCAGTGAATGGCCTCCCCAGTTCATGGATGAACTTTGCTGATGGGCTTTGTGCACGTGAGACCCTTCCCACATGGGAGAGGTTTTGGGATGATTGCATTTAGACAGAGATCAGGAAAGGTCAGCTTGGGGCAGCCAAGCCAGTTGAGCAGGATGAGGATGTAGCACTATTGGCAGGAGGCAAGAAAGGCAAAGGGAAGAAGCAGGCTTCCACAAGCAATGGTGGGGGCAAAGGAAAAGGTAAAGGTAAACATGGTAACACACAGAAGGACTATTCCAAGGTGAAGTGTTGGAATTGTTAGAAGATGGGACACTATGCAGTTGTGTGTCCGGAGAAGAAGAAGAAGAAGGGGAAGAACCAGAGCATGGCAGCATCAGCAGAGGTTGAGGACTTTGCAGATCTCTTTGACCGGGAGTTTGGGTTCATTGCGTGTGAGTCCTCTAGTGCAGGATTACCTGCCACAGATTTTCAGAGGGAGCATGCATTTCCCTCGACTAGCGGAGCATCTTTGGGTATCTGGTATGTGGATAGTGGGGCTTCACATCATATGACAGGAGTCCGTGAGTACTTCTCAGAGCTTTCAGAGAGTGGCACTGATATAGAGGTAGTACTCGGTGATGACAGAGTTGTTAGAGCAGTCGGTGTGGGAACGCTGACATTTCAGAGGGAGTCTAAACCTCCCTTGAAGGTGTCAGATGTTCTTTATGTGCTAGGGATGAGGAAGAACCTCATATCCGTCTCAGCTTTGGAGGACAGAGGATATGAGATACTGTTCAGGGGTGGATAGGTGCTGATGAATCCCAGGGGCGCTCCAGCTGATTCAGCTAGAGTGATAGGTGTATGCCATACAAAGGTGTACAAGTTTGCATTTCAGCCCCTTTTTGCATTGAGCAGTAGTACCGATAGCAGAGCTAGCAGTTTTGAGCTGTGTGAGATTTGGCACCGCAGGATGGGGCACATGTATCATGGAGCCTTGAGGACTTTGTGAGAGATCACTATAGGTGTGCCAGATTTCAGTACTGATCACTTTGATACTTGCAGAGGATGTGCAATGGGCAAGTTTGCCAAATCCCCTTTTCCCAACAGTGACAGCAGAGCGACTGGGATACTTGATTTGATTCATTTCGATGTGAGCGGTCGGATGTCTCATGTTTCCTTGAGTGGATATGAGTACTATGTTTTATTCATTGATGATCACTCCAGGAGGACCTGGATTTATTTCTTTAAGACCAAGAGTGAGGTCTTCAAGCGGTTTCAGGAGTTCAGATTTCTTGTGGAGACACAGACAGGTCGGAAGATCAAGTCCCTGAGGTCGGACAATGGAGGAGAGTACACCCTTGGAAAGTTTGTTGACTATTGTGCAGAGGCAGGCATTAGGAGGGAGTTCACTATTCCTTACAACCCCCAGCAGAATGGGGTTGCGGAGAGGAAGAATAGATCCATCGGAGGGGCTGCCAAAGCCATGTTACATGATCAAGGGTTGCCATTGTTTTTGTGGGTAGAGGCCTACAACACTGCTGTTTATTTGCAAAACAGGAGTCTGCATTTTGCCTTGGGGCACATGAATCCGGAGGAGGCTTTTTCTGGGAAGAAGCCTGATATTGGTCATCTTCGTATCTTTGGGTGCATCACATAATCTTACATACCCAAGGAGAAGAGGACCAAACTAGAGCCCACCGCAGAGAAGGGTATCTTTGTGGGCTACAGTGAGACCTCAAAGGCCTTTCGAATTTACATTCCTGCACAGAGGAAAGTTGTTGTCAGGCGGGATGTGAAGTTCGAGGAGGATAGGGCCTTTAGGAGGTCACGGGAGTTAGAGTATCTGGATCAGCCATATCCTCAATAGCAGTTGAGTCAGTCGCAGGGATCCAGTGGGCATGGATCAGGAGGATCCGGAGGTACATATATGACGATGTCAGGTCCATCAGTGAGTAGTGGCTCACAGAGTCAGAGGAGTGGTGCTTTGGGCAGCATGCAGAGTAGTTCACAAAGTAGCTCACTAGGGAGTGCACTGATGGACAGTTCACACGGTACCTCAGCATCTACAGGTTCAGGTGCAAGCAGGAGGACAACATACAGACAGTCAGGAGTTTAGGCTCCTAATGACGATGAGGAGGAGGAGTTTCATTCTCCAATGGGAGAAGTATGCTCAGGGAAGAGGAAGCCCAAGTGGCTTCAGGACACCTTGAGAGAGGCCACATTTGTTGTTGGGCCTAAGAGGCCGGTCAGAGAGAGCAGACCACTTGAGAGGTTTTTTAGCTATATGGCAATGGCTATCAGCATCCTTGACTCTGAGCCTTCTAGCTATGAGGAGGCAGATAGCCAGCAGGTCTGGAGAGAAGCCATGCAGGAGGAGTATTCTTCTATCATGAAGAATGATGTTTGGGAGGTGGTGCCTAGGCCTGAGGGAAAATCCGTGGTTACTTCCAGATGGCTTTACAAGGTAAAGCATGCTGCAGATGGAAGTATTGAGAAATTCAAAGCGAGGTTTGTGGCTAGAGGGTTTTTCTAGGTAGAGGGAGTTGATTATGAGGAGACCTTCGCTCCCGTGGCTCGATATACTTCGATCTGCTCCATTATATCGATAGCAACAGAGATGGGTTG
The DNA here is from genome assembly GCA_034641835.2 of Pinus albicaulis. Lineage (NCBI taxonomy): Eukaryota > Viridiplantae > Streptophyta > Pinopsida > Pinales > Pinaceae > Pinus > Pinus albicaulis. The sequence goes on from CM076572.1 coordinate 57,154,399, forward strand.
GAAGATCCACCAGATGGATGTGAAGACCGCATTTCTCAATGGCTTCATACAGGAGGAGGTGTACATTGAGCAGCCATAGGGCTTTGAGGTGCATGGGAAGGAGTCCCATGTGTGCAGACTGAAGAAGGCCCTTTATGGCCTGAAGCAAGCTCCCAGAGCTTGGTACTCCAGGATAGATACTTACTTGCAGAAGATGGGTTTCACAAAGAGTGAGGCAGATCCGAACCTTTACCATATTGTGATAGGTGAGGAGCCTCTCATTCTGGTGCTGTATGTGGATGACTTAGTCATTACAGGTGCAGAGAGACTCATAGAGCACTGCAAGAGAGATCTTGCGGCGGAGTTTGAGATGAAGGACATCGGCTTGATGCATTACTTTTTGGATTTGGAGGTGTGGCAGGAGGAGGGGCATTTCTTCCTGGGGCAGGGGAAGTATATTGTGGATATCCTTGGCAGATTCCACATGGAGGATTGTAAACCCATGTCAACACCGATGATCACCAACTGGAAGAAGCTCCATGCTTCGGATTCCGAGTTGGTGGATCCCACATTGTACAGACAGCTGATTGGTTCCTTGATGTATTTGGTCAACACTAGACCAGATATTTGTTTTGCAGTCAACACGATGAGTCAGTTTATATGTGAGCCTAGGAAGGTTCACTGGGTGGCTGCAAAACACATTTTGCGATACTTGCAGGGGACAGTGGATTATGGTCTGGACTACAGGCAGGGGGATGGAGTGAGATTGGCAGGTTACACTGATTCTGATTGGGCAGGTTGTGCTTCTGATAGGAAGAGCACTTCAGGGTGCTGTTTTGGGTTGGGTTCGCTAGTGGTGTCGTGGTTCAACCGGAAGCAGCAGTCAGTAGCATTGAGTTCAGCGAAAGCAGAGTATATTGCAGCCAGTGTAACTAGTTGTGAGGCCATCCGGCTTCCCAAGATGTTGTTTGGCTTATTTGGTCAGCCGTTGAGACCTTCAGTGATTTACTGTGATAATCAGAGTTGCATTAAACTCACGGAGAATCCAGTATTTCATGACAGGTCAAAGCATATCGGGATCAAATATCATTTCATCAGAGACTATGTTTAGAAAGGAGTTGTGAAGCTTGAGTATATTCCCACTAATGAGCAGGTTGCAGATATTCTTACCAAAGCCTTACCACGGGGCAAGCATGTCTACTTCAGAGACAAGATCGGTGTGGTGAGGAACACCTTCCTCGATAAGAGGGAGTGTTGAAATTTGGTTACCGGAGGACAAGTGGTTCCCTAAGGCTTTGATCTTTGGCCTAGGGAAAAGTGTCCAAAAGAATTTAATTTTTCTCCTAAAGTGACTTTATAATTTTTATAAAGTCAAATCTAATTTAAAAGTGACTTTAAGTGATAAAGTTACTAAAGTCTAATTTTAAAGTGACTTTAATAAAGTCAATGTAAAATTAGAAAGCAAAAGTGACTTTGGAAATAAATGACTAAGTGGGTCTTTATTAAAGTGGGGTGAATTAAAAAATAGAAAGTGAGATTTAAATGAGCATTTAATCTCAGCCCTAGATCTCAATCTATTTCAGCCATTGGATTTAAGGATTCCCCAAAAGTCACTTAGGGTTACGTTAAAGGAGGAAAAGGAGGGAAAAGGTCATTCATTCTTTCATGAGCAGATTGAGAGAGGAGGAGAAGGAGAGCTGGAGACTTTTTTTTTTCTGAAGAGAGCTTGAGAAGGTGAAGGAGAGGCAAACTCAGCAAATCCGTACAACAGCAAGGAGGGCATGGTTTTCGAGGCAACAAGGCCGTACAGTAGCACAAAAACCGAGATAGCATTCCATACAGCAGTCCGTAAAGCTGTTTTGTGGCATGTTTTTCGAGGAGAAAGGCAGCACGATTTTTGAGGAAAAGTACAACAACAAAGGGCTCGATTTCCAAGGTTGCTGGGCACGTTTTTCAAGGCAGCCATCACAATTTTCGAGAAAGGCAGTTTGCTATAATAAATTTTTGTTTTGAGTATTTTGCTGTTCTGGCACGTTTTCCAAGGCAGAGGCAAGCACAGAAAACCAGATAAGTCTGTAATTAATTTGCTGGAATTTTTCCTGTATATTTCACCTCTCTGTAAAAGCATTTTCCAGAAATAAGAAGGAGCTTTCAAACTAGTTTTCCCCAAGCGTTGTAGGGGGTTTTTCCAGGGTCACCTTGACCAAAAATATCTGTGTTAAAATGTGTGAATGGTTGTTTTAAGCTTGCTGATTTTTATTTCTGCATTTTCCAGCATTCTGTAAATTTTCCAAAATTTGTGTTTTCAGCAAAAAATTATTTTCTAGTTTGTTGAATGTAAGGATATGGGAAAGGGCATTTAACTATTTGGAGAAATAAGGTGAAACTGAAAATCGGGGTGGGAAAGAGGAAATTTCTACAGTTCTTCTTTTTCTGTGGGCAGTTAGTGGCGAGATGCCCATGTTCGTGACAATGAAAACACTTCACTTTGGACAAATCCAGCTTCTTACCTTTAGCCTCGGATTTTGGATGGGATTTCTTCCCCTTCCCTTTCCTTGCTTTGGTAGCCAAAGCGTAATTCTCTTCATCATCATTCTTTGATGAGGAGCCATCCCTGGTACTTCGCCTTATCTCCTCCTACACAAGATCTGACCAAAGTCGCTCCCAACCCGGCAGTTTCTCCCGTCCATTGACAGAGTCTTCGTAGCTATGACAACTCTTCGGAAGCTCAAGGAGAGCCAAGATCACCAAGTCTTCATCATCAACAGTAATCCCCACACTTCCCAGTTCATCTCTACAGTGGACAAACTTTGTGAGATATTTTGGAATACTGTCGCCCTTCTCCATTTTTATTTTTCTGAGCTTGTCTTTCAGTGCCAACTTCCTCTGGTTGCTACTGCTTTGGAAAAAATCTGTCAAAGCCTTCCACATTAAGAATGGAGTGGCTTTCTCGTGAAGGCTGGACACAATATGGTCCTTCACACCTTCCAATATAATTCTTCTTATCTTTGCTACCTTCTTTTGCCATGCGTCAGGTAATGCAGCATCGCTAGATCCTCGCTTAGGAAAATCGCTATCGATGAACTCCTTCAGTCCATTATCCTCCAGCACCGCCTCCATCCTATCCTTCCAGGCTATGTAATTTGAGCTCCCATCAAGGGCATACTCCAATTGCAACCCATTGAAATACATTTCAATGTATACTCAACTTCTGCACCAAGAATTTTCTGCAGCAAATTCGAATTATCCACCAGCGCAAACTCAACAATTCTTCACAATTGCAATATTCAAGAATTAACACTACTTTGATACCATGTAGAAATTATATACACTAAGCATGCATACATCCAGATTCCCCTGATCTCACAATATTTAACTTCTTGCAAAATACAAAATCATTCCACTGTTAATCTTTTGTGGAAAATTAATTGCAAACACATGTGAAGCATATATAAAAACAATCGCACATAACACCATTGTTTAACGGGAAAACCTGAAGCTGAAAACCCCAACTATAATATATTATGTATCGTGGAGATCATGTAACAATCTCATACAAATCTTAGTATATCAAGCTCTCAATACAATCAATCGTCACACACTAATTAGAAGAAATTTGCAAATCCATGCACTAATTTCTTACCACCTGATAGCCTGCCTCCACTGCGCAATCCCTGCTGAAGAATAGCTCTGAATGAATTCGAATTACCCTTGCCTTGAATGCGCAATCCTCATTGACAACTCCAATGTGTGTGTGGTGCAATCAATGCATCACTATAGTCACAACAGATAGTCCATCTTGCCCTTTCACCTATCTCTCCACTGGGTCTCCACTGGAACTTCCATGCACTGTAGTTAACTGTTGTATTCTTCAGTTGATTAATGAGTTATTATTTGTGAATTAATTAACTAATTAATTCACTCCACTCTCACTAGTGTATCATTCAGTTAGAATAGATACAACTAGCTCAACTGAGTTTAACTCCAATAACTGAGTTAAACTGAATAACAACTCCATGAACTACTCTTCCAACTCTGTCATAACTTTTCCACTTCAATTGTAACTAATTCCTCCATGCATGAACCACCAGTAAACCCTAGGAATTGCGTAACTCCTTTAGCCCACTGATTTTCCAAATCTGCTTACTGAAATTAAGTGCTACAAGAGAATAAGTTGTTGTTTATTGTCAGATTATTATTAAGAGTTAATAATAATCGACACTTCTATTTTTAGATCGACGATCTATAAATAGACTTCGCCCAATATTCTAAAAATATAATTTCATCTATTTTTCCAACTTGACCAACCACCCACAAATAGCATCGTGCAACTTCTGAAATATGATCACCATGTCTAAAAATAGACATAGTCTAAAAATAGACTTGCGCCAAAAATAGCCTGTGGGCCTGTTGGTCACTTTAATTGCTTATTAATTCAAACAATCAAATGCTACATAAATTGTCAACCCAAGGAAGTCTGTTTATTTCAAAGGCAATCACACACTTTATATGCTCAATCTCAAAAGCAATGCAAAGTTGTAGTAAAAGTTACACTAATCACACCTTGCTTCAAACAGACTGAAGTTCTACTTTGAATTACAACAAAAGCAATATTTCTATTGCAGATTTAAAGGAAAACAGTTATCAGAAGAATCCTTTATATGAAAGAAAACAATAATATAGGAAAATGAACCAATCTGCAGAAGAGAAGACCAACTATGCTATAACAGAGAACAAGACCCTATTCGCCAAGTAGGAATCTTCAGCACCTGTTTGACTACCACACTTTCCACAAACTCGTTTTGTAAACAAGATTACCAATTGAAATAATCAACGATTACCTAGGAATGAATTATATGAAAACAATGTAACAATCAGTGGAAACGGAGTTTCAGAAATAGATAACAGAGTTCTAACAATGTATATATAATTTCAAAAAAACAGAGTTTTAACAAGGTGTGAATAAAAATAATGATTAACACACTACGGAAAATAATGGGTGAATCTTGTGAGGAAGGTGGGCCCTTTCCTTCTCACAAGATTCCCCAGAAAAAGGAATTAAGAAGAAATGCTCATAATGGTCTTTTATTCATCTGTCAAATGTAACATGTTACAAAAGATACACGTTCCTTCTCTGTAATTCCTTTTAAGCTAAACCTTCCGTAGTCTCCCCTAATGTTGATGTCTCCTCTATTTAAAGAGGAGAGTCATCTATTAAGCATCTGATTACATCATAAAAATCCTATTCTTAACATGATCTAATCTTCTATGATGGAATAGGATGTTCTGTTCTTCCATAGCAAAAATGTTGTTACAATGGTTGTAATGGTGCTGGATTTGAGGTACAGTTGTTGGGCCAGTGTAACAGCTCCCTTAATTATCTTTTCTTGTTGTTGTCGTACCTAAAATACTGTTTCAAAAACAAGATTTGCATACTATTTTGACTGTTTCAGCAACACGGTTTCCAGACAGCAATGATGAATGAACTTTGGAAGAATAGATTAAAGTGATAATGTAGGCTTAAATATGGGTCGGAATAGGATGTAATGATAGCAAAAAGTATGAGAAAAAAGGTATATTACAGGGTCCTAACATCCCCCCCAACTGAAAAGGTTGCATGTCCTCATGTAACTTCAATCTAAATCAGAATCTGGATACTGGCTCTTGACGTGCAAGTTACTTATGCAGTAGCTGTAGAAGGTACTGCCTGTTGGAGCTCTGAATCCTCACACATATTGCAACCTTTGCCAGGCTGTTGTTTCAACCTTCTTTTCCAACCTATGATGAGCCTGATACTTCTCTGCTAGCATCCACAGAATAGGAAAATGGAACTGATACCCTATCCACTTTTCAATGCATTTCCGGACACATTTGATGTAATTGGGTACCCTAAAGATTGTTGTTTCAAGATTGGTAGGACTGCAAGGATTGTGCTCCTGCCTTTCCTCAGAATATTGTTGCCAAAAAATGTTATTTGCTTTTAAGGCAGCAATCTCTTTGGCCTTAATAAATTGTTGACAGTCCTGGAGTACTGTTGCCTGTAGTTGCCGCATGTGTTGAGTCATCCCTGGTTTCTCCAGAAATTGATAATATTCTGTAACAAAGGTGGCAGCGTTCTGTGGTTCTGGCCATATCTAGAGGAGAAAATTATCTTCGTTATGCCTAGCCTCTAGAAAAGCATTATGCCACACAATCTGGTTGGCAAGGAAAGAGGCAAGTGCCCAGATCTGGATGTCACCAACAAGAGGATTAAGATTAAGCTTTTTGTCCTTAGTAATGGCTTCATTATAAAGATATAATTCACACAGTAAATGTTGGTCACTATTAGAGGCTTCTGCAAAAGTTTGCACAAAATATTCAGGTTTAAACACCTTATGGGGTCTTCCATCTTTGATTGCTTTTATCTGAAAGAATGCAAGGCGTTCTGTAAGGAAAAGAGAGTAATTTAAAGATGGTTTTATTTATCCAATAGTTTTTGTACCAAATCAAACATCAAGAGAACTTTTCCTTTTTACTCTTCATTCTGCTTCTTATGAGCACGAGATTGTTGGAGTGTTTGCTCCAAAGCCTCCCAGTTTGAATATATGTGGTTCTGCCAAAGTAATTTGTGCTCCTGCAATATTTTTTTTTGCATAATGGCAGACTCCTTCTTCCACTTGTTCATTATTACCTGTGAATTAGCTTCGCTTTCTGGAATTTTTGAAGGCCCTACTGGTTCTTGTGTAGCAGTAGGGTGTTCCTCTTTTTTAACTGCAGAAGATGTAGATGCAGGGGAAACTCCCGGCATTGGGATTTGAACTACTTTGTAACCCGCTTGATCATAAATATTCCCACATTGGCTGCACATGTACTCTTTATACTGATCATTTTCTATGTTTTTCTCTGCCATGGCTGCTGCGTGAGCTAAGGTATACAAATTAAGCTCCTTGTCATAGGCTTCTCTTGCCATTACCAACTCTTTCTTGTAGGCTTCCAGTTCTGATCTTAAAAACTCATTTTCTTGTAAGAGAGAAGCCATTGTTGGTTCTAGTTGTTGGGTTGTCATAGGTGCCTGTGACATATCAAGAGGGGTGACTCGTATTTGTGTAACAATCACAATCTCAGTAGCTGGTTCTTGTGTTTCAGCTGTAGCTGGTTCTTGTGTAACAACTAGAGCTGCTTCTTGTGTAACAGCTACGTGATGTGTAGCATCCTGGGCATCTAGTTCTTGTGCATCAACAACTGGTTCTTTTGTTTCAGTTGTAGCTGGTTCTTGTGTAGAAGCTATAGCTGGTTCTTGTGTGACAGCTACTGAATGAGTAGCTGGTTCTTGTGTGACAACTACTTGTTTTGAAGAAAATAATGTTGCAGCACCCTGGGCATCTGGTTCTTGTGTTGCAGTGCCCATGGGTGAGACAGGTAAATATTCCAGGATTTGGGAGGGTGGTGGTGTATGGGCTTTTAGAAAAATGGTTTGAGGGTCTAGGGTAGTGGTAGTGGTTGCTGCTTCGGTTGAAGCCCTCATTCGTCTTCTAGGTAAAAAGACAGGGAAAGTAGTAGTTTGATTTTTTATTTTAGGAGTGGGTTTTTCCTCATGGGAAGGGCTATCAGGAGTGTTTGCTGCTTTGGTTGAAGCCCTCGTTCGTCTTCTTGGTAGAAAGGCAGTAGTGGTTTGCCTTTTCCTTTTGCGAGTAGAGTAGGGAGGGTTACCAGATTTATCTGCTTGAGAATCATCACTAGGGATATGAACAATAGGACTAGATGATTCTGGTAAATTGTGGGGTGGACTTGGTATGGTAGGAGGGTTAATTGGATCAATTGGATTTGTTACACCATTTTTTGGTCATCTAACCTATTATCATTAGATGGACCCAAGTACACCATGTAAGACCAATTTTACCCTAAGTAAAATTGCTTTCGCTATATAAAATAACTTAATAAAACACATTTATTAAGTTGTTTATGGTCCAAATAGGAAACCCCAAAAGGAAATATTAAACAAATCTTTATTTGTTTGATTTTCCTCATGAATAATCAATTAAAAAATAATTTAATTATTATTCCAAGTTATATTTAACCCAAAACAAGGAAATTAATTAGATAAATCCTTATTTATCTTATTATTTTCTAGGAATAATTATTTAAATCTTATTTAAATAATATTCCTTGTTAAATATGACTAAATAATTTATAAATAATTAAATAAATTATTATTTATTTAATTATCATTCAACCACTTCCTTAAAATAATAAATAAATCATTTATTTATTTATTATTTACAAATAAAGGGATTTGACCCAAGTCAAATACCTTTTCCCTCCAACAAATATAATAAAATATTCCATAAAAGGTGGATCTAGATTTGGTTACTATTATTTTAATCATACACCAAGATCTAGAATGACCCAATATTTTGTTATAAAGAGAAGGGTTTTCTCATTCATTTGTCACCTTTTGTTGCTCATTAGATCACTCTGGATCTATGCCTTTGGTTTGACTTTGAGCTATTATCATTGTCGCATTCTCCATTATTTGCTTTGTGAGCTCCCTTTGAGTTCTATGTTTGTCTCGGTTTTCTACACCAACAAGAGAGAGAAATGCTAGATCTGAAGTGCTGAGGACTTTCAAGAACCCATTCCATTGAGGAGAATTGGAAACACCTTTCTTGTTTTCCTCTCAGGTGCCCTTAATATAAAAATTCTTTCAAAAATATTGTTCTTGTCTTGTCTATTGGATGCATGGAGAAAAACCTTATTTTCACTGCTTAATGTCTTTTTATGCATAGATCTGGATTTGTGCAACTTTTTCTTAATCAACTAACTGCATATTTGAAGATATTGGCAGCCATACTTGATTTTAGGGCTATTTGTTATGCGTAGCTAAAGTGGTCTTTTTGCGTACATTTCGACAAAAGATTCATACTAACAGGATCTGCAGGTGGATTATTAGGAATTTCTGAAGGGTCAGGGGCGTTTTGTGGTTGCTGTTCATAAGGATTTTCAAGATGTTCAGCAATTTCCTAAGGGTTTATGGGTGGATTGTTTAGGAGAGGGTTTTTTTGGGAAAAACCCTTTTGGATAAGTAATTGGATGAGACAGTGATGGGTGAGGGAAAGGAGGGGGTTTTTTACCTGTCTACAATAATGCGACATATTTCTGAGACATCCAAGTAGATAATAAGGAATATTCACCAGTCTACCATGTCGTAAATGATTTAAAAAGATGAAGTCATACTGGTAAACTACCTGGTATCGGCCTTCACAGGTGAGGTAGTGCTTGACAAATTCTACGACTTTCGGCCAAGGAGGCAGCAATGAGTTGAGTTGAACACCCTGGCCTTTAGGCTCAACTTATTCTCCTGGAAAGAGAAAATCCTACTGTGCATTAAGAATAATGTGTTTTCGGCTGAACCAGTAAATGCCAGTGACAGGAAGGCCTGAAACCTGTGCTATATCATCTTCTGAAATTGGAATCCGAACCCCTTGAACAATAGAGTGGTCTTCCTTAAGATTCTGACCAAATTGAAGAACCTTTTGTTGATCAAATCCCTGGAGCCTATGAAAATAACCTAACCAGCCTGCCTGTTGAAAAATTTGATATACTTCTGGATACAATTCTAACAGGGTTGTTGTGGCGGGTTAGCAGGACCTCCCATAGCTAATCAGCTCGGTAAAATGCATAGTCAAAGAGCCAAGTTACTGCACCCGAATAGAGTAAGTTTTGTGAATGAGGAAATGTAAATGATGGTGAAGAGACGAGATAATGGGTAAAAAGAAGTGGCGGTAATCAGCTTCGTTGTGAAATGATGGCGTAAAGTTTCGATATCCCCCCCCAACTACGGCTGAAATGATGACTATAAGTGTATGGGGATTATGGTAATAATGAACGACATCTTCTCATTTAACCATAGTTTAATTGTATTCACATATAAAATTTACATACCTCATTTTTACCTTTAATTCGTACTTCAGAAAATATAGTGTCTGCTCCTAATAAATCGGCAATAGTCATGGAAGAAACTTTGGAAGCTTTTTAGAAAATGAGGGAGATTGTATCAAAAGTCTGTTTAATCATAGGAGAAGGTAGTGAAAGGACAGAATTAGCATGCGAAATAAGAGGAGTAAGAATGAAAGAACTGAAGAAGATGATTTCATGACGGGAAATGCTGCATGGTCATGTCTTTGAGGAAGTGGTGTTTCAGCAATGAGGGAAGGAATGGAAAAATGTTGCTGAAGGATGATGTTTCAGCAATGGGAAAAATGGGGAAAATGTTGCTGAAGAGTGTTATTTCAGCAATGGGAAAAATGCAGAAAATGTTGCTGAAGAGTGTTGTTTCAGCAATGGGAAAAATGCGGAAAATGTTGCTGAAGAGTGTTGTTTCAGCATTGGGAAAAATGGGGAAAATGAATGGAAAAGGGAAAATGAATGAGAGGGGATGAATGATGGAGGTGTTGAAATAAAACTGGAAGATGGGAAAAGAAAAATGAATGGGTTTAAGGGGAGAAATGCTTCACAAGATGAAGCATGGATCTGCTTGTAGTGAGATTATCCTTTCCTGGTAAGCCTTTCCTGGATCGAGAATCTGCAAAATAATCAGTTGTAACATGGAAACCCTTGGCAGGGATTATTAGTTAAGAAATTTAATCTAATGCTAAAAATACAATTCAGAAAAATTAAATGCAATGTGGGGCAGGAGGCTCCCCTAAAAAGAGATATTGTGAATCTACCATGCAAGTGGCCTTAAATCTTCTTTGGAAATGGGGCACTAGTACAGATGGAGCCGATGACCATTCACTAATAACGGTGTTTTAGATTCATCAATTGTTAGGAGCCTTACTACTCCATTTGGAAAAATAGTATCTATTTCGTAAGGTCCTAGCCATCTTGTACGTAGTTTTCCTTGAAAATTTTCAGACCGAGAATCATACAATAAAGCCCAATTACCTTTTTGGAATTGCTTATGCTTGATGATTTTATCATTCCATTTTGTTCTTTGTTGCTGAATCATAGTTGTTTGATGAATGGCATCTAATCTTCTTTCATCCAATTCATGAAGCTGCTGCAACCTAGTTGTCTATGCATCAGTAAAATCAAGGTTAATAGCTAAAGCAGTCCTTAAGGTTTTGATTTCAAATTCCACAGGAAAAACAACACTTTTACCATAAACTAGTTCATAGGGGGAGAATCCTGTAGTATTTCTCCAGGTAGTTCTGTAAGCCCATAACGCTTCAGGGAGCCTTTGAGACCAATCCTTCCAGTTTTCCTTCACTATTTTTGTTAGAATGGCTTCTATTACTGTGTTTGTACTTTCCACCTGTCCATTGGCTTGGGGTTGGTATGGTGTAGTCATTCAATGATGAATATGATATTTTTGAAGGGTGGCTTTAAAACCATGAGAAGTGAAAGGAGGTCCTCCATCTGTAACTAGTTCCCTAGGCACTCCAAATCTAACAAAGATCTCTTCAAATAAGAAAGCTAGGACAGATTCTTCCTTAACTCTAAGGAGTGCTTTAGCCTCCACCCATTTGGTCATATAATCTTTGCAGACCAATATATAAACTCTTTGGTTGGATGGAGGATTAATGGGTCCTACAAAATCTAAGGCCCATCTTTCAAATGGTTCAAGTATTACCCGGGGTTTTAATGGCATCTCATCTCTATGATTAGGTTGACCCATTCTCTGACAGCTATCACAAGCCTGGACGTATTTCTTTGCATCTTTAAAAAGTGAGGGCCAATAATAACCCATCCTAAGAATTTTATGTACCGTTCTCTTATAAAAAAAATGCCCTCCACAAGGGCCATCATGACAAGATTTTAGTACATCATAAACCTCATCTTCTCTAATGCATCTTCAGATTTCTTGATCAAGTCCTGTGTAGAAAAGACACCCACTTATCCAACTATACCAAGTGCTTTGTTGAATGATTTTTATTTTCTCTCGATAGGATAGATGTGGTGGTAACTTCCTTGCAACCAGATAATTAGCAATGTCTGCATACCATGGTGAGTGAGTAGATACTGCAAATAAATATTCATTAGGAAAGGAATCATCCACTGGAGTATTATCATCGGCTTTTAACTGACAAAGAAAATCAGCAACTACATTTTCTTTTCCTGGTCGATCTACAATTGTAATATCAAATTCTTGTAATAATAGTAACCATATGGTGACTCGAGCATTTGTGACAGATTTGTTCATTAAATACTTAATAGTAGAGTGGTCAGTATGGACAAAAGTAGAGTAACCAGTAATGTAATGTCAAAATTTATTAATAGCATAAATAACTGCTAAAATTTCCTTTTCAGTGACTGTGTAATTAAGCTCAGCAGGATTCATATTCTTACTAATGAAGTAGATAGCATAAGGGAGATGATTTTCCTCTTGTCCCAAGATAGCTCCAATTGCAGTATCTGAAGCATCAAAGGATATATGAAAGGGAAGTGCCCAATTAGGTCCCCTTAAAATAGGAGCTGTAGATAAATGATGCTTGAGTTCAGCAAATGCTTCCTGACAAAGATTAGTCCACTTGAATTCAAAATTTTTCATAAGAAACACGAACAAAGGAGAAGCTATTTTGGAATTTTTTAAAATAAATCTTCTGTAGTATCCTGCATGTCCTAAGAAACTTCTCACATTTGTTTGTGTTCTGGGAATAGGAAGGTTCTGAATGACTTGTATTTTGGATGGATCTACCTAAATTCCTTGAGATGAAAAAAATGTCCAAATGCTACTCCTTCACTCATCATCATATGACATTTTTTGGTACTTAAGGAGAAGTGAGCTTGTACACATCATTTAAGTACTTTCTCAAGATTTTGTAATGCATCCTCAAAAGACACACCATAAGGGGTAAATTCATCCATAAAAAATTCCATACAATCATTAAGCATATCAGAAAAGATTCCTATAACTTCTCTTTGAAAGGTTATTGGTGCATTACATAGTCCAAATGGGAGAACTCTATAGGCAAAAGTTCCCCAAGGACTAGTAAAAGTGGTATTTTCTTGGTCTTGGGGTGCAATTTTTATCTGGTTATACCCACTAAACCCATCTAAGAAGGAGAAGAATTTCTTCCCTGACAAGCTATCTAACACCTGATCAATGAATGTTAAAGGAAAGTGATCTTTTTAGTAGCTTTATTTAAGGCTCTATAATCTACACACACTCTCCATTTCTCATTTTTCTTAGGAAATATTACCAATGGGGAGACCCATTCACTGTCAGATATAGGATATATAAACCCTGCATTAATCAATTTTTGAAGTTCCTCTTTAACAATTCTCCTTAAATTAGGGTTCATTCGTCGTTGAGGTTGACAGATCGGTCGACAATATTCCTTGATATAGATACGATGAGTACATAATTCAAGAGAGATTCCCTTCATATCTGTATAGTCCCATGCGAATGCTTCCTTATTTTCAAGAAGTAACTTCATTAATTGTTGTGTTTCAGCAACTGTCAAGTTGGGGTTTATGTTCAGTGTTTTTCCAAGTTTAATTTCTACTAGTATACTTTTAGAAGAGATGGTAGTTGATGTTTGAGGTAGATCTTTAGATTTAAGCTTTTCCTGGGTATTTTATTTCAAAAGTGCAGCTAGCTGATTATGTGTTTCTGGAGTCACAGGAGGGTTCACAAATAAATTATTAATTACCTCATCCTCAGTGGTATATTTAAGGCCTAAAGCTTGTCCGATAGTCAAAATAGGTTGAGTAGTATGATCATCATAGTCCATCCATACAGAATTGTTATTATTAATCATGGATGTAGCGTGAGGGTAGAGAGTAAGTTTCTTGGTTTCATATCCATTGGAAATTGTCATTGAACCAGATCTACAGCTGATAAAGGCATCGGCTGTGGCCAACCAAGGCCTACCCAAAATTAGAGGATGTCCCCCCAACTTTGTTTTAGTCTGTAATACCACAAAGTCAACTGGGTAATTCCAAGATTCAACTGAGATGATTAGGTCTTCAATAAATCCTTCCAGTTTGATTGTAGAATGGTCAGCTAACTCTAGAATGGTTGGTGTATCTCTGATTATGTTCTTCAGCTGTAACAGTTGTGAAGTTTCAAGAGTCATGATATTGATAGCAGCACCTAAGTCTACTAGAACTCGAGGAATTATTGTTTTTCCAACTTGCACTATGACAGTAGGATGGCCGGGATCACCATATTTAACTGGAGGAACTTTGCCCGACATTAATGCAGATAGATCACCCATAACATGAACTGTGAGGGGATCTTTAACTTTCCTACTAGGTTTCTTAACACAAATATCTCCCATAGTTCTTGCATAAATTGGTACATCTCTTAGTGCTTGTAAGAGTGGGATTTTAACATAAAGATTCTGTAAATCCCCTAGAATATTGAAAGTAGGTGGCTCAGGTGTTTTAGTTAAAACTAAACACTCAGGGAATGGTGGTTCTGCTGTTTCAGTACCCTTATTAGAGGGTGTTTGTACCTTTTCACGTGAATCACATTTTTCTGTCTCTTCTTTATCAGAATCAGAAGAGGTAACATCATCAATAATGGGTTCAACTATTTTCTCAGATCGTAAATGAATATCATTGCATTGCGCAGGGAAAACAGGAAGTATAGGCTGGTTCTGAATATCAATAAATTGCATAGCTTTATTATTGGGGTTAGGGGTTTGGTTGTATAGGTAGCTGGGGTCTCATCATTTGATTATTCGGTGGAGCACCTGACGGTAAAGGAAGTGGTTGCTGAAATTGTGATTGGAACTAAGGAAATTGATTTAGAAACGGAGGTTGTTGACCCCTCCAATTTGGATTCCATTGGTTAAAGTAAGGTTGTTGTTGTGGAGGCCAAGGAGTCCACATCGTTGGGTCTACAAAGGGAGGGTTTGTTTGTTGCATGGGTGGGTAATTCATTTGATTGAAGGGCGAGTATTGCATTTGGTTAAAGGGAGGGTAATTTTCTTGACTAAAAGAAGGGTAATTGTTCCAACGATTAGAAGATGTAAATGGCATATTAGAGTTCATACCTTGTCCTTGCGGTTGCCATTGCCTTCTTTGTGTCAATAGACAAACCACTTCAGCTTCTTCTTTGGTTGGTTGTAATGGTGCTTTTATTCCTGGTAAAGAAGGGCATTGTTGTGTTTCATGATCCTTTTCACAAATGGTGCAAATTGGCACTTTGTCCAATGGGCATTCCCTTAGTGGGTGTTTTTCTCTGCATTTGGGGAAAAATACGGACAAAACCGCTTCTACTTCAGCTTGTTTCTTTTTAACCTACAAGGTGTAAATTTGTGAAGCAAAAGAACTTAACATTTCAGTTTTAAATTCCTCAAGTAAATTACCTATTTCAGCTCTTGTTGCTCCTCCACTGGCTGATTTTTGAACTCTTGAAAATGTGGTATCCCTGCTGTTTGATCTATTCCTTGCAAGTCCTCTTGAACATATTTTACAGAGGTTAACAATTTCATCGAATGATTATTTAGATATGTCACCTTTACCAAGCATATTTAGCATATCTAGATAGTCATCCCTTACTCCTTTCAACAATATTGTTTTAAGAATATCCTTTCTTACATTGGGGTGATTAGATCTTTGTAGGTTATATTGTAGTCTTTCCACAAAGTCCTCCAGATTTTCATCCTCCTTCTGTACCATCTTAAATAGTTCCTCTCTTTTTTCTCTCGTACGACAGTCTTGATATTTGTGCAGAAATTTCTGTTTCATCTAATCCCATGTTGTGATTACATGGCCTCTGTTGAGGAGGTAAATCCCCTCTGCGGACAGAGGCGATCCCTACTAGCCCAGAACGGGTCTAGCAACAATCATCAAATGCTACAGTGCAAGTTCCTAATTGCGAATAAACAGACCAACGATGGAGGCCTACCTGGAGTCCAACGCTATGATTCGTGGAAGAGACGACGTTCCTGTTCCTCAGCTTCGGCAGGTCACGATCCCCACGATCTCTGTGAATGGACACCTGCACATGCAAGAAACAACATGAATACAAGCATAAAATCCAGAATACGCAACTATATATCAGTTAGAAAGGATATAACTCATCATTATCATAAGTGAAAAACAGAGTGGAACCATAACCAGTAGTCATTCATTAATAAACAATCGAAAGAGAGTACAACCAATGTTCTGACACTGAGATCTCCTTCAGACGGGTCTCCAGTAGTGCACGTCTCGCAAAGCCTACCAAGGATGGGACAAGCCTCTCGTAGAGTCTCTCGACGATAGTCTCCTTGCTTGAGTTGGCCTTAAGGGAAGAATGAGGGCTCTTGCAGCATTAAGGCTCTTGGGAATTTGAGAACTTGGAGATTCAAAACTTGGGAGCTTCAAGACTAGCTTGCAATGGTAATGGGCTAGCTTTTATAGATGGAGGAGAGGGAGTTGGGATCCCTATAATTGTGGGATTGGCCCTATCTTCAAGGAAGCTTCCATGAGAGGTGGAAAACCACTTCCCTTTCATGGAACTCCCGGAGCCAAACCTCCCAACTCAAGATAGACAATAGTTTGTGAGTCTGTTGAAACGAAACTTCCTCCATCTTTATTTAAAAAACACTCCTTAAATTAGCTAGCGCGACTGCGACTCTGGGACAGAGCGCCAGTTGGCGCGGCCTCTTTGTAGGATTTTCCCCATTGGCGCGAGTGATGAACTGGCTGCCCGCGCCAATGCAAAAAGGGATGTTTTTATGGTTTTTTGCAAGGAGATGTCTTCAGGGCAATTGAAGCTCATGTTCAGAGGAATGAAATGATGATGGTTTCAAGGCATGACATTGCTCACAGGTCACATAATGGGCCCTCCAATGTGCGGGACGGGGAATGGTAGGGACGATGACAAATTACTGTGTAACAGCCTCCAAGACTCATGAACCACCTCAATGCGTCTCCTTTTAATGTTGCTGGAAATAGCTTCAATTTTTGGGCATTTCTAATGTAATCGTAACTTCTGCATAATATATCAAACTCGAAAAGAAATTCATCAGGATCTTCAGAAGATAAACCATGAAATTTAGGTAAAGCTGAAAGTGGAATATTCTTCATGGGAGTTGCTCCTCTAGGAAGATTACCAATAGGAAACCCCAAGGTAGAGAGAGAATTCTCATCTCTTCCCTCTCCTTCAGGATCTACCTATTCTTCATGGTAGAATTCTTCATTATTCTCCTCCATTGCTTGTTCTCCTACTGCACTTGCTCGATCCTCAATATTTTTCGCTGGTTTATCAACTATTTTAGGACTCACAATTTCTTCCTTTGTTTTGCAGTTTGGTTGAAGGGAACGCTGAGGCTTTGGCTTTCGAGAGCTTAGCCTCTGAGAAGATTCATATTTTAATATGATCTCGTCAATAAAGGTCTTCCTTCCTCCCCTTCCTCTACCCCTGCCACCTGTAGGGTTAGTTTTCTTGGGGGCTCCACGTCCTCTCATGCAATCTATACATCTGAAAGAAAAACATCAATGCTTTTGAAACTTATAATTTCCTTCCTCGACAACAGCTCCAAAATTTTGGTCACTTTAATTGCTTATTAATTCAAACAATCGAGTGCTACATAAATTTTCAACCTAGGGAAGTCTGTTTATTTTAAAGGCAATCACACATTGTATATGCTCAATCTCAAAAGCAATGAAAAGTTGTAGTAAAAGTTACACTAATCACACCTTGCTTCAAACAGACTGAAGTTCTACTTTGAATTACAGCAAAAGCAATCTTTCTATTGCAGATTTAAAGGAAAAAAGTTATCAGAAGAATCCTTTATATGAAAGAAAACAACAATCTAGGAAAAGGAACCAATCTGCAGAAGAGAAGACCAACTATGCTATAACAGAGAACAGGACCCTATTCCCCAAGTAGGAATCTTTAGCACCTGTTTCTGACTACCACACTTTCCACAAACTCATTCTGTAAACACGATTACCAATTGAAATAATCAACGATTACCTAGGAATGAATTATATGAAAACAATGTAACAATCAGTGGAAACAGAGTTTCAGCAATAGATAACATAGTTCTAACAATGCATAAATAATTTCAGCAAAACATATTTCTAACAAGGCGAGAATAAAAATAATGATTAACACACTACGAAAATTAATGGGTGAATCTTGTGAGGAAGGTGGGCCCTTTCCTTCTCACAAGACTCCCCAGAAAAAGGAATTAAGAAGAAATGCTCAGAATGGTCTTTTATTCATCTGTCAAATGTAACATGTTACAAAAGATACACGTTCCTTCTCTGTAATTCCTTTTAAGCTAAACCTTCCGTAGTCTCCCCTAATGCTGATTGCTCCTCTATTTAAAGAGGAAAGTCATCTATTAAGCATCTGATTACATCATACAAATCCTATTCTTAACCTGATCTAATCTTCTATGCTAGAATAGGATGTTCTGTTCTTCCATAGAAA
Organism: Pinus albicaulis; assembly: GCA_034641835.2. Lineage (NCBI taxonomy): Eukaryota > Viridiplantae > Streptophyta > Pinopsida > Pinales > Pinaceae > Pinus > Pinus albicaulis. Next base: position 57,172,739 of record CM076572.1, read on the forward strand.
AAATGTTGTTACAATGGTTGTAATGGTGTTGGATTTGAGGTACAATTTTTGTGGCCAGTGTAACATCTCCCTTAATTATCTTTTCTTGTTGTTTACGTACCTGAAATACTGTTTCAGCATCGAAAATCATGGGTTGTTTCAGCAACAGGATTTGCGTACTGTTTTGACTCTTTCAACAACGCAGTTTCCAGACAGCAATGATGAATGAACTTTGGAAGAATAAATTAAAGTGATAATGTAGGCTTAAATATGGGTCATAATAGGATGTAATGATAGCAAAAATTATGAGCAAAAAGGTACATTACAGGGTCCTAACAGGGCCCACTTAGTGAAGGTGACTCTTTTCACTAAGCTCATCATCTTGTTGAATCTCAACAAAGACCCCATGCTTCCATCCAAGAAGATTAACAAAGAGGATGGTTTCCAAGAATTTACAAGCTCTAAAGCAAGAGGAAATGAATCCTACGTGTGCATGTCACAAATTATAACTACGAGGCAAACTAGCACCCAAACCATTGTCAAGTTTGCAAGCACTAGAAGAAGAATTGGGTGAATATGCACATGGATGGGATATTATACTTTTAATATTATTGTTGTAAATATGTGTTCATCATCCTATTTGGAATGTGGATGAAATTTTGTAAAATATGATTTTTTAGCGGAATATGAAGGTTGAGAGCCACTTAGGAATTCCAAAATCCAAGAATAAGGACTAGAGTTATTAGGGTTTTATATAAAAGAGACCTTTCAAACTTTTGTAATGGGTCCTTCATTTGGCATTATATGCTATCTTCATATTTTTTTTTGTAAGCTTGGTAGTATTCCTTTTTCATTGATTTTCATAAGCAGAATACAACCAGATATCACAAATTGGTGCCCTCAACTTGCTCTGAGCGTGAAAATGAGTTTATTGGCCACGTGATGGCTTGGTATGACATCCAAAAAATAAGGTTTTTAGTCTGTCATACCAAGCTAAAAAAGCCTGAATATTCATACATATACAGTTTTAACATACCTACTAACATGATTGCCTACTCTACCTCCTCAATCGAGGTGGATTCAACGGGAGCCAGATCTTGAACCGAGGTGTCGACTTGTTTAGATGTTTTGGCGATGCACGAGAGATGGTATTTGATGCGCTCAAGGTGTCCATCCTGCTTTCTCAGCTGAAATTTGATTTTATCAAACTCACTCCTGTAGTCTGCGAAGTGTTGGGCGAAGGTAACCAAAATCATAGAAATATGCTCCAATTCTTTTCCAAGGATGCCCTTCATGGACCAGTAGAGAAACAACATGTGTTTGAACTGTGTCAATCTACCCCGCGTCTGCCCCAGATCAGGGACAAGGCCCTTCCATTCCTCAATATCCATTTATGTTCCTTCCTGTCTGTTTATGTCAGCTTCCCATTATTTAATGATTTTTCGAATTTCTTCCGTTGTGTTTTCATGGTACGTCTTGGTTGCCTCTTGGAAAATTTCCACAGTTGGCCTCCTTCCCCTTGGATTTCTTGGAGGCAAGATGGGTTGAGCTTCAACCTCTTTACCCTTATATATCCGGTCATAGCCTCGAGCTCCTAGACTATTTATGCAGGCCATCATCGTAATGTCCCTAACCAGAGAGCTGTTCGCAATCTGAGTTGGAGTAATGGGCAGATACTTCCAGCAGTCTTGATTTCCGAGGATATTACCTGTCCAAGGAAGAAAAAATGAGCGTAATTATGGGACATGCAACTGCATTTCATTTTGTTATAGCATCATTTTTCACCCTCATGTGAATAATGATTGCCTCTTTGGCCTTAGGAACCCTTTCCCTCCAGACTTGAATAAATTCATAAAAAACAGTGTTAAAAATCCCATACGCGGTTATGCCTAGAATTTTCCACGTATATACGCGAGTCCGTTCATACTTTTCTACATATGCCATTTAAATCATTAAAAAATATATAAATTCCTTATTTTCATGGCAAGGTAATGGTTATTCTCGTAATCCAACCACCCCAGCCCGTGGCCCAACTGTTTCCAACTGCTAAAACTACTTTGAGGGAGTATAAAAGCCCCTCATGTGTATGGCCTAAGGGAGAGAGAAAATTATAGACATTATACTCTATTGGATCCCTATTTCAAGTCTGATATTCCCGTGCCTCCTGCACTTCCCAGGTATATTCAAGAAACCCTTGTTTCCTTGAAGATGATCATCATCCTATATGACATCTTGTGTGCACACATCTTGGAAGAATCCTAGCGAGGTGAGGGCTGGACAGATCCAGAGGATGGTCTACTCGAAGGCCGTGGAAGGATTCAGGTGATCTCTCCACTTTCTATTCTTGTACATGTCATTTATAATGAGAAGAATCATCTTATTCCTGAATATTCATGTGTTTTATCTAATTATATATGTGTAAAGATTGTTAGTTAATCATTCAGTATTGTTTATAAGATATTATACATAAATTATACTGAAATATAGGAACAATATATGCTGTACAACTAGTGTTTTGTGTTCGTTCTTTCTTGATTTCCAGGTTACGAAGTACGAGGGGTTGCTGGGGATTTGAACCCTGCAGGATCTACATCAAACATAGGACTTTCGGGTAATTTCTGCAATTGATTAAATCTAGTTTTCAGCATAAAAGATAGGTTAAGTGAGTCCTTCTTGAATGGTATGCCCCTGATCTATGAAGGTTGCTGACCCAAAAACCTTTAGGGAGTTATTTCTCGAAACAGTCGCGGTTATGCCTAGAATTTTCCATGTATATACGCGAGTCCGTTCATACTTTTCAGCATATGCCATTTAAATCATTAAAAATATATATAAATTCCTTATTTTCGTGGCAGGGTAATCGTTATTCCCGTAATCCAACCACCCCAGCCCATGGCCCAACTGTTTCCAACTGCTAAAACTAATTTGAGGGAGTATAAAATCCCCTCATGTGTATGGCCTAAGGGAGAGAGAAAATTATAGACATTATACTATGTTGGATCCCTATTTCAAGTCTGATATTCCCGTGCCTCCTGCACTTCCCAGGTATATTCAGGAAACCCTTGTTTCCTTGAAGATGATCATCATCCTATATGACATCTTGTGTGCACACATCTTGGAAGAATCCTAGCGAGGTGAGGGCTGGATGGATCCAGAGGATGGTCTACTCGAAGGCCATGGAAGGATTCAGGTGATCTCTCCACTTTCTATTCTTGTACATTCCATTTATAATGAGAAGAATCATCTTGTTCCTGAATATTCATGTTTTTTATATAATCATATATGTGTAAATATTGTTAGTTAATCATTTAGTATTGTTTATATGATATTATACATTAATTATACTGACATCTAGGAACAATATATGACGTACAACTAGTGTTTCATGTTCGTTCTTTCTTGATTTCCAGGTTACGAAGCACGAGGGGTTGCTGGGGGTTTGAACCCCGCGGGATCTACATCAAACGTAGGAATTTTGGGTAAGTTCCGCAATTGATTAAATCTAGTTTTCAGCATAAAAGATAGATTAAGTGAGTCCTTCTTGAATGGTATGCCCCCGATCTGTGAAGGTTGCTGACCCAAAAACCTTTAGGGAGTTATTTCCCGAAACAGAAATGGTGACTCCATTAGGGATCACACTCTTGTGATTTCCCTTTTGGGTTTTTTCATCTGTCTTGAAGGTTTCCAATAGTTTTAATCATTTTTTCCAGTTCAGTAAATCTTTTTCCAGTCAGACTGAAGACCTAGTCTCTTGATCAGGCTTGACCTTTTTTATCTTTTCCCTATTTACCTTTCCATACATGGATTTTTTTTTTTGCACAGTTGCATATCTATGCTATTTTGTGTAAAGGAACCCGTGTATACACGAGTTTCCTTTACAACAGTCGTGTATGCATGCTATTTGCAAAACTGTGAAAGCGCATATGTTTGAGTAAATTTTGAATTTTTTGGTTTAAAGATTTTTTGGTCTTGTCTTCCTGTGGAGACTTGTTCCTGTGATATATTTGAAGTCTCTGGACTGTGTTTAAAGTGGTTTTATACTTGTTTCTCTCTTGGTTGTTTGAAAACCGGCTCATTTGGTGAAGTATTTGTTTGTTGTGCTTGCAATTCTGGCTTGAGCACCAAGATCTTTTTCTGAAGACTCTTGGCTGTTATGAGTATTCATGATAGAGAGATTTTGCTCATTTTCTCTTTCCTAACTTTATGAGTTGCTTTGCATCTTGATTTTTTCCTGTCTTTTCGTTTGGTTTTATTGATTTCATTGACTAGGTCTTGTTGCAATTTTCGAAGAGTCTCTTTTGATTCTTTGGAGTTTGAGTTTGCTGCAAGTTTATACTATTGTGCTGAGTTGATTTGTTGAGTTTATTGTCTTCCTCTTGCTCATATAAGTCCTGCTGCGAGAGTAGCACAGTTGGCTTAGAGCATTTTGTTGAAGTTTTGCTTGAAATTTGAAATTTGTTTGGCTCAGTAATTTGATAGTTTCTTCGTCTTTTTTGAAGTCTCTTTTCTTCATAAAATTCAAAAGCCAAAAAACATTTTTGTTTCCCATTTCTTTTGTTTTAGTTTATGGTTTCTTTTCATCTTTGGAAGGCTTGTTGAAATATTTATTCTTTTGTTCTTGACTTGATTAGGGAGGGAGTCTTCTTTTGATTTCATTCTGTTATATCAAGTACGATTTTGGCATCTTTATACATTTGAGTTTCTGATTTGGAAATTAGATTGGTTGACTGCCAAAAATTAATTGAACATCGGTATCCTTAGAGATTTATCTTTGCTTTCTTAGAACTATCATCTTAGAATTTGCATGCCATTAGTAATTTTCATTAGGTGCACATAAGCATTTTAGTCTTTTTCGCAATTTTTTGAGGTGTGTGAAGTCTGGTTATCTGAAAAGAAAAGTAAAAAATATATAGTTTCGTAGAACCTGTGTAGAAATCACTCTTCATCAAAAGGCAATTAGCGCATTTGCATATAGTTTGGTTTTCATTGGTTTCTTGTTGCATCATACAAACATCATTGGTTTCACTTCCATATGCCCTTGACATAAAATAATAGCCAATTAAAATAAGCGATATAATTTAAAAACAACTAGCAATTTTTGTTTTAAGTGTCATACATCAACTAGCTAGGTTGTAGGGCCTTGGATTAGGTGAGTGGAGAGTTAACTCTCCAAGGCTGCTCAGATTTTGAAACATAGAAGTTTATTAATGAGCGAAATCCAACACTGTTAGGTGGATTGGGAAAGCTCTCCTCCAGAGAGTCAAGCGCGAGGGAAAGTGCAGGCAGAGAAGAGAGATACCCCGTCTCTGATTTGCTGAATCTTGACCTAAGACCGTTCCGCCCGGCTACTGTACGGATTGGTGTCCTTAGTTGCCCATCCTAGGTATCACATAGGTGACTTTGGGGGGGAATACCCATGGTACCTGAGGCAGACCTTGTATCACTTCCAGCAGTACTTCTGGAGGGTTCCCTTGCGAAGCTTGTGTACTTGCATCAGCAAAAGGTTGTTGTAGGGAGGTCAGCGTAATTGCCTCTTTTACCTTTGCTAGTGGATCTAGGTCATAATTACCCTAGACTACTTTCGGGAGGTCCTATTTTTTCGCTTTCTTGTATTTTGGTGTCCGGTCCTAATCACCCAAAGCGGAAATACTTGAAGGCCGCTTGCTTGGCTGTATCTGAGGGACTTTGTAGTGAGTGCTCTTTGCTCCTAGCTTGCTTAGCTTTATAATTTTTTGAGTCTAATAAATATTTTAAAGTGGCTGACCGATCGATTCGTCGATCGAGACGGCTTCATGGGTTGTCTCCTGCGAGTGCCGAGCCTTCTTCACGAAGGCGTAGGAGTAATTCAGAAGGTTGTTATCACCCGGTGTTATCTGACGCAGTGGAGAGAGATCCTCCGTTAGGGCTTGAAGTTTCTGTAGATGGTCTTAGTGTTGGTGTCAGTACTGAGAGGAGTACTCCACCGACCTCGAGAGTTTTATTTCTAGAGGAAAAAGTAGAAGTAGAGGAAGTACCTCAATCCCCTGAATCGCTCCCGTCTCCTCTTCCTTCTAGTTCTTTGTTTATCATCGAGTACATCAGACCTGAATATGAGAGACCTGAGAGTCCTTATCCATCACATTCTTACGTTTCGATGGCCACGACTAGGAGCATAGCTTCGGCTGTGAGTGCTGCAATTTTTGAACTTTTTTTAAACTGAGAGGGGGGGGGGTGAATCAGTTTAACACATTCATGGACTTTTAAAACTTTTTCATTAAAACTTATTTACACCTTCATTTCATGTTCAACTTAATATGCGAGTAGTCTTAGAATGTGAGCAGCAAGTATTAATATAATGTAACAACAGATTTAATATGAGAGCAACAAGTATTAAGCAGATGAGATAAACCATATCAACACATAAACATCATGCACAGAGACACCAGATATAAGTGGAAACCCATAAAGGGATAAAACCACATCTTATGATTGTTGTGATGCAAAGGCAAGCTCCAACTCCCTCTCACCGCTGATTTTCTGTAGGCACCGACCTACAGGAGGCTCCTACCTCAATTCTGCAAGCTACTACTTGCAAGGAAGCTCCAACTCCCATCAATTTTCTGTGGGCACCAACCTACAGGAGGCTCTAACCTCAATCAGCTACAACTAACATTTTATCAAGATACAACTTGATGTGGAAGCACCAACTCCCATCTATTTTCTGCAGGCACCAACCTACAGGAGGCTCCTACCTTAGTCAGCTCCAACTGACATCTATCAAGCTACAACTTGATAAGAAAGCTCCAACTTCCTTACTCTTTCAAAAGAAAAACACTTGCTGATTTACCTTGGATATCAGCTCTGTTCTGTACCTTCTCTTCTGTTGTCCATCAGTCCTCATATCAGCCCTGCATCATCTCTACTCAGCTCCTCCTTCTTCTTTGCTCAGCTCCTCCTTCTTCTTGTATTTTCTCCTCAATTATTCATACTCTTCATTTTCTATATTAACACTCTCTAACATATTTATGCATATCTAGATGATATTAATTATAGAGAATTCCTGATGACTGTTTGTTTTCCTATTTTCAATTCGAAACGGATAGCCATACCTATTAGTCTTCTGCCTTCTCATTTATTTTCTAGCTCACTCAGAAAAATATAACTATCTGTACTAATTTTAATATTCCAGTGGGATATTTGTTCTCTTCCAGAGACTTGCTAATGCATCACAAAAATATAAATAAATTAAAAACATTTACATTCATTTACAATGAAATTTCCAGCTCACTCATTCAGCCTCTTGGCTCGCTGCGCATTTGTCTTTTCTTTGACTGTGTTTGTCTTTTCTGTGACTGTGTTTGTCCCTTTCGGCCTTGATTGATTTCCTGATTACTGTCGCGGTGTAACTACCATACATATGTAACTGCCCTTTTTATATATCACAATTTAACTCTCGGCATGATAAGAATTGTTTTTAACATATAGACTGTCATATTATCAAATTTATGTAGCTTCCAATTGCGATCAAATGTCGATGCTATGAAACACTGTTTACGTTGAAATGTCGATGCGATGAAACACTGTTTTTCCGGAACTCAAGCACTTATGAATCATAGTTCACAGACCCGTCGGGTTCGCATATTCATTGCAATCGCAACTTCTATTGTCATGCTACGCTGCCACACATTTCTCCGATGCGATGTAACACTATTCATTTGGATGTGCCGATGAGGTGAGTCGCTCCGATGCGATTAGGCCGGAATTCAAACACACTATGAAAGTCATCGTTTAAATTGTATCGGGTTCGGAACTCAATCGCAATCACAACCTTTTGTTTATATGTTCCACTGCCAGATTTCTCTGATGCAATTGGGTGAGGGTCCCACCATATAATATTTCACTTGCTTTAAACCCAACATAAGCCCTCTATGCAAGGTTCTCTCCTTCTATTATTTTACGCAAATTAATGTTAATTCTCGGCATTCTAATTTAATATTCGAACCTTATAAACCATAACCCCAATGGTTAGTCTATCCTCCAATACAATGCACAATCTAGGCAACTCACAATAATCTCAATTGACAATTTAAATGGTGTGCGGAACCTTCCTTTAATAAGGTTATAAACCCTCAAGCATATACGATGTTCCTTTAATAAAACTTAGCCAATGTTCGTTTCAATTTCGGAAGCTTTTTCCAATCCTCATGATTAATATCGATTTTACAATTTCACCATATGAGGACCTATTCTTAAGAGTATTCAGATTAATTACTTGAATTTCCTTTAACCCAAAGTGCCAGCCATCAAAAATATAATAAGCCTTGGACTTTATTACTGGTTTGCTGTTATAAAACCATCCGGAGGCTTACTTTCTAATTGCACTATGGTTATAACCCAAACTTTAAATAAAAGGCCAACCATCAACATTTAAAACCACATTGGACCCATAGCACACATATATTAACTATCGCCCTCATACAAGGGCTACAAGTCTATCGCGCTACCCTTCGACTATCCAACGGTAGTCGCGTGGTCACACTGTCCGGAGGTTATCACTCCAACCTCACACGATGAGCTGGCCCGGTCCTTCAATCACCTGCATCATCCAACGGCAGAGAATTCGTCGCACCGACTGTTGTGATCCAACGGACACAACCACATATCGCGTGAATTAAATGCACGAGTGTTAATGCACGATGACGATGGGTCCCAACATTAACTTACCCTGCTCATCCAACAGTCGCTGTCTTATTGCGCTTCAACCCTCCGATCCTATGGCAATCACACGAGTTAGATGCATGGGATTTAACTTGCGATGAGAGCGGGTTTTCAAAACAGCTTAAGGCCACGTGTCAGCCGATGGCATTGATCACATTCGAATTGGGAATACTGCTTATCGTACAAAAGCGGTGCGATGAAAACCGTTTGGTGTTCCAAACCATCGTTACTGTTCATTCCTTTACGGTTCTGCGTTGCTCCTTAACTCAGGGTTCCACCCACTCTTCAATGTATTATTATAATTAAACTCCGCTTTCTTTCTTGCTTATCATTTCTTCACTTGGTTCCATTGAAATGTGAACAATTACCATTTCTTCACGGCTATCTCCATTGTAATTAAAATTAGGTTCCGTCTCACAGAAGGCAGTTCCTTCATTTTACAATTCTCTGCCCATGACTTGACTACCACACTTGAGGGATGGCTCTTCCATCGACTTTTTGGAAGTTCGGGTTCTATTCCTAATTCTCACCCATATGCAGAGTCACAAATTTACCCCTTTTTACCAAGTTCATCATGCAATCCTCAAGCATCCATTCCACCTATCTTGTAATAAAACTCACATTTCGACCAATCTTCAACTCCCTCTGTTCTTCTTCACTTTTCGAATTCTGGAATTAATTCCAGTCTCTCTCTTGTATCAACGAACCTTTCAGTGATCGATACACATCGATACATATACAACCCTTATCGGCTTTAATTGCAAGATTAATACTAACCCTGCACTTAATCCTCAATTCCTCCACCATATAAAGGATTCAAAATTTAAATCCCTTTGTACAAAGTTTACATTGTCCACAAACCCTGAACACTTTACTCATACTTTCATAAACAATTCCAACAGTCTGTACATGCATGACCCAGTTAGTTGCATGCCCATAACCCTCAATAACACAGAGTTTCATTTTTTCCACTGAACTCGAATGTTCCTTCATATAGAATAATTCAGATAATGTACATCTCACAGACCCCTATTACAGAGTTTAAACATCACTGGTTCTCATACAAGTTCTTATTGAAATCAAAGCTCTTTCACATAGAATTCTTGTATCAACAATATCCATATAATACTGAAACCAATCCTTCTACATACATAACTTAATTTACTTACACAATTGCCTCTGATTCATGTCTACTACTTTGCCTCATTGTTGGTTCAGGTACTCCTCCTTTGCCATCAATGAAAACATTTCCAACAGTCTCCCCCTTTGGCATTGATGGCAACACCTCCACCAAAAATCCAATGCTTCCTCTACCTATCTGCTTTTCCTCCCCCTTTGACATCAATGGCAAAGGGTTGCTCATTTCTTAGTGTGCATTCTATCTGTTCATTTCTTCTCTCTGAGATGTGTTTAGGCTTTCTTCTTCTGACTTTGTACCATGCTGCTTTAAACTTGTGTACAAGATTTGTTGAGAGAACAGTTTGCGGATTATTGGACTTGAATATACACTGTAAATTGATACAATCCAAAGCACAGTCCCCTTTCACTAGTATAAGGCTGAAAGTGAAGATAATGACTCTTCATGGAACATATTGTATCAACCTTATCTAAGCATAAATGCATCATTGGATCAAACCTTAAAGATTGTGAATGCTCCATGTGACATATCAAGCTTGCTTTAGCTATACTTTAGTCTATATTATAATCTTCATCTATGATGCATATCTATGGAGGAAGGTTGTAGTTGGAGTTTGTCTTCTTCTGCAATAATCATCTGTAGTACAACATCTTTTCAATTGTGATGATGCCAATATTTCTTTTATAGCTGTGGTTCACTTTTCTTGCCCGTTGGTGATGATATGAGCTAGGATGTTGATAATGATATTACACTTAATAGCTGCAGGTCCTTGTTACTGATGTGATCAATGAATTAACTAGAATTTGATATAAGAGATCAAATTCCTTTACTGCTTGCATAATGTACTTTCACAACAAAACCTTGAGGTAGGATGCATTCAATGTATTGGTCAATCTCATTTATCAACCATGCACTTTTCTTTATGACATAAGGGGTTATGTATGTCAATAATCAATCTCTCCTTAAAGGTGGATTACCAGCAAAACCTTTGTGCTGAAGTAGGATTTAGATGATTTAAAAAACTTTTGAGCTTCAGATGGTAATCACAGCTAGTCCTTTATTCTTCAGATACTTTCACTGTTCTATCAGGATGAACTTCCACACGAGCATATTCAAGATGTTTAATTGAAAACTCAGCAAACAGACTTCACATAGTTTTGTAACTGATCTTAAGAAAGAGGCCTTGAAGATATACATGTACCAACTTCAGGAAGGAATGAAATTATATATAGAAGAAGATATTGCTTCAGTGCTCAATATACTACTTCAAGTGTAAGCAAGATAATGTTATTTTTGCTCTGCTTCTGACCTTTTCATGCTGAGTGTAGATAATACTGGGAATATTACCTTGAGGTTCTTTTGCCATAATCCTTTGATCTTGAGGACCCGTACCATACTGTTGCTCCACTGATAACACCTGATATTCAGTTGATAGGCATGCTGCTCTTACCAAGTACCAATTGATATTACCTTGATAAAATATGCAAAGATTGGACTTTAGCTTGCACATGAACCCATAATTAAGACATCCTTCATAAATTCTACTATTGAGCTTTCCACTGTTCACACCAACAGTCATCAATATCCTGAAACTGATCTTATCATTATTAACCATTTTCTTATTCTGTCATTTTGGTTTAACAGAATGTCACTGCACTTTCCTTTCTAGGACTGCTCCAGAATCATTGTCGCTTTAAAAATCAATTCAACAGTTCTAATATAAAGATCTTCAGGAAGACATCTTCAATTTGTTTTCTATGTATATTCATGGGCTGATTACTCAAAGATTTATTACTCACTTAATTGCATTACTCCAAGTGGACTTTTTGTAGATGAGAGATGTAATGAAATGATGATAGGCACCTTTCTTACTCATCATTATTAATGGGGTTCATTGTTAATTCTAGCAGTATGATGCATTCTGTGATCATCCTTTAATGTGTTGATATCTTCTTAGCTTACATGTTCATTGCTGATGTTTCCTCTATCATCATGGCTTCTTGTTGTCTTCTCTTCTTCCATCAATCTGTCAGCTACTTAATACTTCAGATGATCTTCTTCCTCTATAGTTCTCTTTTAGATGAATTTCCTTTCCCTTCCTAATCTCATGGCTGTTCATATTCTAAGGTCATATTACAAGGAGCTCTTCTCAGACTGCTTTCATGGGGACTATTTATAAACTGCTCTTCCCCTGGGATGTTGCTTCATATTTGTCACTGATTAGATAATTTGTTTGCTTCCTAGAGCAGCTCCCTCTGAGCCTATGATGGATTCATTATGTTATTGAGGTAACAGGCTCCCCCTTTCTCTTTTCCTTCCATACTTTATTGGGGTTCTTCATAATGTCTGCTCTTCTTTTTGATTCATAGTTTTGATTGATTTGTTTTGATTCCATCCTCTGTCTAGAGCTCTTTAATGTATATGGTAGTTTGCAGTCTTTTGCTTTGTGACCAAGCTTGAGGCATACATAACATCTTATTCTACCAAGGTATGTTTGAGCTGATGTACAATACTTTGTCCCCTTTTTTAATACAATTTACATTCAATAGATTTATGTCCAAAATTATTGCATGCATAACAGTAGCCATGGAAATAGTTTGTGTACCTGGTGGAAGATTGTCTTTTCCATTTTCTTGTTTGAGGGGTTCTTCTCTTTTGCTACATCCTTTGCTGGTTGGACTGGATTGGCTTTGTCTTACAATATGCTGCATTATGTCCAGGTTTGTGGTAGGAAAAACAAGTGATACTTCCCATAGGAGGAAAGAACCTTCTTTGACATCTTCCAAATTTATTCAATTTATCCTTAGGAGCATATGAGCCTTTAGTAGATGATTGCTTTATCCTCTCATTCTCTGTTCTTTCATGTTGCTGCTTGTTTCTGTTTGTTTCTTTGCACATCTTGTTCTTGCTGGCTTCTTCTTTTATGGGAATCTTTTGAGTTGCTTCATCTTCCTTTACAGCTTTTACAAGATGATTTTCCTGTTATCTTCCACCTTGGACTTACTGGTTTCTCCTTCATATCCTATACCAGAATTTATGAGAGGAGACCTTTGAGCATTTAGAATTTGGTCCAACTGTCCAGAGCTTTTCATTTGTGGAGTATTCATTAATAATTCTCTTTGGACTTTTTCTAATTTCTTTCTTAGGCTCACTACTTCTTCTTCCAATCTTTCACATTCCTGACTTTTCTCTCTCATTTGTTGTAGCAGAGTGTCTTCTACTTTCTTTGCCTCTTCAAGCTGTGTCTTCAGGCCAATAATTTATTTCTTATATTCATATTCTTTCTCATCACATATTTGTACCAATATCTTAAGGTCTTTGTTTTCATTCTTCAATTTTTCTATCTCAGTCAGTGCTGTGTCAAGTTTGGCTTTTTCTTCAGCTGCAATTTCTTCATGGTTCTTATCTCCATTCACACTAGTAGGTACTTCATTTTATTGAACATTTTCCTGCTCGCATGAATTTTTCTTCTTTTTAATTCTCTTCTCCTTCTTGACAATGCAGTCCTCTGTGTCTACTCCATGCATGAAATGTAATCTGTCCCAGATTTCTTTTGCAGAGGTTAAATCCATTATCAACTCAAGATCCTTTTTATGAAGACTGTTGAATATCACACATTTTGCCTTAGCATTCCTATGTTGTTCTTGCACCGAGGGAGAGTCTGTGCAGTAACCATCACATACAAGTTTCCATACCTCAGGTTCATAAGCCAATAATCCTGTTTTAACCTTATCTCTCCATTCAGGAAAGTTTGTTGTATTTAACACAGGTACATTTTGATAGTCCATGACTCAACCAGATCTCCTTCAAGCTATTAGGCTTACACCAAAGGAACCTGCTCTGATACCAATTGTTGAACCCTTAGTTAAACTGAGAGGGGGGGGGTGAATTAGTTTAACACATTCATGGAATTTTAAAATTTTTTCATTAAAACTTATTTACACCTTCATTTCATGTTCAACTTAATATGTGAGTAGTCTTAGAATGTGAGCGGCAAGTATTAATATAATGTAATAGAAGATTTAATATGAGAGCAACATGTATTAAGCAGATGAGATAAACCATATCAACACATAAACATCATGCACAGAGACACTAGATATAAGTGGAAACCCATAAAGGGAGAAAACCACATCTTATGATTGTTGTGATGTAAAGGCAAGCTCCAACTCCCTCTCACCACTGATTTTCTATAGGCACCGACCTACAAGAGGCTCCTACCTCAATTCTGCAAGCTACTACTTGCAAGGAAGCTCCAACTCCCATCAATTTTCTGCAGGCACCAACCTACAGGAGGCTCCAACCTCAACAGCTACAACTGACATTTTATCAAGCTACAACTTGATGTGGAAGCACCAACTCCCATCTATTTTCTGCAGGCACCAACCTACAGGAGGCTCCTACCTCAGTCAGCTCCAACTGACATCTATCAAGCTACAACTTGATAGGAAAGCTCCAACTTCCTTACTCTTTCAAAAGAAAAACACTTGCTGATTTACCTTGGATATCAGCTCTGTTTTGTACCTTCTCTTCTGCTGTCCATCAGTCCTCATATCAGCCCTGCATCATCTCTACTCAGCTCCTCCTTCTTCTCTGCTCAGCTCCTCCTTCTTCTTGTCTTTTCTCCTCAATTCTTCATACTCTTCATTTTCTATATTCACACTCTCTAACATATTTATGCATATCTAGATGATATTACTTATAGAGAATTCCTGATGACTGTTTGTTTTCCTCTTGGGAATTTGAAACAGATAGCCATACCTCTTAGTCTTCTGCCTTCTCATTTCTTTTCTAGCTCACTCAGAAAATATAACTGTCTGTACTAATTTTAATATTCCAGTGGGATATTTTTTCTCTTCCGGAGACTTGCCAATGCGTCACAACAATATAAATAAATTAGAAACATTTACATTCATTTACAATGAAAGCTCCAGCTCACTTATTCAGCCTCTTGGCTCGCTGTGCATTTGTATTTTCTTTAACCCAAAGTACCAGCCATCAAACATATAATAAGCCAAAGTACTCGAATTTCATTTAACCCAAAGTACCATCCATCAAACATATAATAAGCCTTGGACTTTATTACTGGTCTGCTGTTATAAAACTATGCGGAGGCTTACTTTCTAATTGCACTATGGTTATAACCCAAACTTTAAATAAAAGGCCAACCATCAACATTTAAAACCACATTGGACCCATAGCATACATATATTAAATATTGCCCTCATCCAAGGGCTACAAGTCTATCGCACTACCCTTCGACTATCCAACGGTAGTCGTGTGGTCACACTGTCCGGAGGTTATCACTCCAACCTCACACGATGAGCTGGCCCGGTCCTTCAATCACCCGCATCATCCAACGGTAGAGAATTTGTCGCACCGACTGTTGTGATCCAACGGACACAACCACATATCGCGTGAATTAAATGCACGAGTGTTAATGCACGATGACGATGGGTCCCAGCATTAACTTACCCTGCTCATCCAACGATCGTTGTCTTATTGCGCTTCAACCCTCCGATCCTACGGAAATCGCACGAGTTAGATGCACGGGCTTTAACTCGCGATGAGAGCGGGTTTTCAAAACAGCTTAAGGCCATGTGTCAGCCGATGGAATTGATCGCGTTCGAATTGGGAATACCGCTTATCATACAAAAGCGGTGAGATGAAAACCGTCTGGTGTTCCAAACCGTCGTTACTGTTCATTCCTTTACGGCTCCGCGTTGCTCTTTAACTCAGTGTTCCGCCCACTCTTCAGTGTATTATTATAATTAAAATCCGCTTTCGTTCTTGCTTATCCTTTCTTCACTTGGTTCCATTGAATTGTGAACAGTTACCATTTCTTCACGGCTATCTCCATTGTAATTAAACTCAGGTTCCGTCTCACAGAAGGTAGTTCCTTCGTTTTACAATTCTCTGCCTGTGACTTGACTACCACACTTGTGGGATGCCTCTTCCATCGAATTTTTGGAAGTTCGGGTTCTATTCCTAATTCTCACTCATATGCAGAAGTCACAAATTTACCCCTTTTTACCAAGTTCATCATGCAATCCTCAAGCATCCGTTCCACCTATCTTGTAATAAAACTCACATTCTGACCAATATTCAACTCCCTCTATTCTTCTTCACTTTTCAAATTCTGGAATTAATTCCAGTCTCTCTCTTGTATCAACGAACCTTTCAGTGATCGATACACATCGATACATATACAACCCTTCTCGGCTTTAATTGCAAGATTAATACTAACCCTGCACTTAATCCTCAATTCCTCCACCATATACAGGATTCACAATTTAAATCCCTTTGTACAGAGTTTACACTGTCCACAAACCCTGAAAACTTTATTCATACTTTCATAAACAATTCGAGCAGTCAGTACATGCATGACCCAGTTAGTTGCATGCCCATAACCCTCAATAACACAAAGTTTCATTTTTGCCATAGAACCTGAATGTTCCTTCATACAGAATAATTCAGATAATGTACATCTCACAGACCCCTATTACAGAGTTTAAACATCACTGGTTCTCATACAATTTCTTATTGAAATCAAAGCTCTTTCACATAGAATTCTTGTATCAACAGTATCCATATAATACTGAAACCAATCCTTCTACATACATAGCTTAATTTACTTACACAACTGCCTCTGCTTCATGTCTGCTACTTTGCCTCATTGCTGGTTCAGGTACTCCTCCTTTGCCATCCCCTTTGCCATCAATGACAACATTTCCAACAGCAAGTATTCAGACTCCTTCTAAAGTTGAAGGAGGTGGCATCATTGCTATATCTTTGATTGCTTCTAGTGTTGCTGTGTTTGGCTCCGGTTATACCCAAGAACACGCTTCTCAATCTGGTCCCTTTTGTTTTGGAATGTCTGGTAGTGGAATTCCTCCTCTTCCTTTTCTACTGCCACATCTGCACCCATCTCCTCTTTGGCTAGTGGATCATCTTCTTTTCAAGGGTTCCCCTTTGGAAGTGGGCATATTCCTCACTCAAATCCTTCCTTAGGCTCTTTTCATTTTACTTCCCAGACTCAGAATTTTAAACCATGGTCTGGAGGTCAAATTTCTACTACCTTCACGGGTTGGAACCCTATCTTTATGGCAGTAGGGGCAGGGAATCAGTTTCTCGCTGGTCACCAAGGGAATGTTCCTGTCTCTTCGTCTAGTGATTATCAGGTTTTTTCTCCTTTTTCAAATGCTTGGAATCCCTATCAGGGGGTTTCTTCTTCATTCACTACTTCAGTGGGGGGAACTAGTTTGGTTTATAGTAACTCTATGTTGGGAGGGGATCCTTCTCCGAATACTGGGTCACAAGGGTTTTCCTATGGCCTAAATTTTTCTATGAACTCTTTCTGGCAACCTGGTGCCTCATAAAATCCAGGGTAATCTTTTCAGAATGTGGTAAATTCATCTTATCAGGGATGGAATTCCCAGGCTCCTCCTCATTTACCATTTCTGGCAATGTTAAACTTGCCAAATTTGTCAAAATTGACTAATGATCCAATCCGATATAGTCTGTGGTGGCCTCCGGTACCCACCAAACTACCTTTAGACATTCTAAAGTTTGAAGGAAAGAACGGAGATGATTTGGCAGATCACATCACCACTTTTCATCTATGGTGTTCATCAAACTCCCTGATCGATGACTCTATTAGGTTGAGGTTATTTCACCGCACCTTGACTGGAAATGCAACGAAGTGGTATATTGAGTTAACTGGGGGCAGTTTTGCCACTTTTGGAGATTTGGCTACCATGTTTTTAAATCATTTTCAGTTGCATGTTCGTTATGATGCCAGGACTGAACTCTTGGCTAATTTTAAGTAGGACAAGACAACCCACATTTCTGATCATATCCAGGAATGGAGGAGAAAGAAAAGGATATTTAAAGCTTATATTCCAAATGAATTCCTTATGGAATGGTTTTTGAAGTCTTTACAGCCAGATATTTCAAAGGACGTATCCCTATCACGGGTATTTTCCGAGGAACAGGATATTTTTAGGGCCCAACAATTAGAACTGATTTATTCTCAGTCTGGAGTCCTCAATAAAAAATTTCCTGATCCTCCCCACTCCATATTGGATTTGTCCAAAGCTAAACCTGGTCCTCATGGTGATGGACTTATTGGGTCAATCGATATTGGTGCAGCTAATCTCCTTAGCCAAATGCAGCAGTTGTCGATACAATCTGCTTCTTCAGGTCAGGCTGTACCTTAGTGCCAACCTCTTCCCAAGCTTTGTCAATAAATACAGTCCAGAATTCAAACCCCAAAGGAAATCAACAATATGAGGGGAAGAAGAAAGGATGAAATAATAATAGAAATAAAGGAAAATATGGAAAGGGCGATGCAAATAAATCCAATGAGCATGTTGGTGAAGGGTAGAAGGATAAAAGGAAAGTGAAATTTCCATGTAAATTATGTACTAGAGATCATCTTACTCACCTTTGTCCTAAAATTCAAGATACACAGTGCTTGTTAGCTCAACAGGGATCTTCTAGTTCCCAGGATGTGTTAACAAACATTTTTCCCCAAGGGAAACAGTTGGTTGTTGGCGCGAATCAAAATACTGGGGCTTCTTCTGGAGGCACCCAGGAAGGGGAAACTCCATCAAAACATATATATGATGAGTGCTCATGCAGATATCGCTACGAGATCTTGCGATTATGGTGCATCTGAGTCTTCAAAAGCTAAAGGTGCTCCTGATAGTAATGAATCACTTCACATTATGAGGCCCACTGTTGAGCCCATACCTCGGATACCAAAAGCATCTACAAAGCGTACGACGATTAATCCAAATGCTAAGGCTGCCCAAAACTACTCTGTTGTAGAAGATCTGGCGCAGAGTCCTTGTGCTATGTCTACTCTCGAGGTGCTCCAGTCTTGTCCATCTTAGTGAAGTGCTCTTCTTATTGCTATTGGGGCTGTTGATCTGAAGAACTCTCTTATGATTAAATTTGATATGACTAATTTTAAAAAGAGACTCCCACATCATATGGCTTTCCATATTAGATCGTCATTTCAAAAATTCACTATGTTTCGAACGGTCGTTGATGAGGGTGCTTCCACGTGTGTGATGTCTCTCACATGCTAGAAGGGAATCAAATCTCCCGCAGCTGTTCCATCCGCCACTCTTTTGACTGCGTTTGATGGTCATTCTCACAGGCCGCATGGTATTGTCCCAGTGTTGCCCATCTGTGTTGGGGGAAAAAATGTAAATATAGAGGTTGAGATAGTTGATGCAAGCTTGGACTATAACCTTCTTTTGGGGCGAAATTGGATTTATGAGATGGATGCTATTGCACCCTCCTTGTTTCGTATTATTTGTTTCCCTCACGAAGGGAGGATTGCCACAATTGACCAACTGGATTGTTCTCAAGTAGACCCAAATGCATCTACTGACTCAACTATCCCTTTAGTGGATAATGTCAAACTGCCTGTTGAGAATCTCAGGGTTGGAATGTATTCTTCTCTGATGGGTACTTTCGATATTTCAACTCCTTCCATTCATATAAATGCAATTTCATCCTCCAAGGCTCCTATTTGAAGAGAGTTCTTTAGAACTCATTATTTTTCGGATCCTTGGACCTTAACTTCCCCTAATTTCACATTAGCAGAAGGTCAAGTGGGTGGAATGGAATTTCCGATGTCTGTAGCAGAGATTGCTTATAAATCCATTGTTGACTCTGCAGAATCCATTCCAGTTTCTCTTTCACCGGAGGAATTGGATGGCGATGTAGCCCCGGCTTGGACACTTAATTCTTCTTCCGCCCAGGATTGCCTAGATACCACTCTTCCATTTGAAGAGGCTATCTTGGAAGCTATGACTGGTATAGATAGACCGTGGGATGATTTGCATCATCAGTCTTAATTTCTACTAGACTTGCACGAAGTTGAGTCAAGTTTTCCAAGTCCTCAGTCTTCTGGTCCTGTTCACCTAGTCCTGAACCCTTTAGCACCAGCACAGGTATTTGCTGAAGGGAACATGGCTGTGATTTCTCCGACTATCCCGGTGAACATCTCCAGGAATCCCAACGTTATTGAGAATTTTTTCATCGGAGCTGAATGTTTCCTTGAAGAGATTCAAATTTACACTAATCTCTTTAAAGATTTTAGGGATGTGTTCGCTTGGTCTTATGAAGAAATGCCTGGTATTGATCCATCTATTGTCGAACATGAGATCAAGATTTATGAAAATGCTAAGCCTGTGAGGCAAAAGCTTTGTCTGGTCAACTCTAGGAAGGCTGCAACTATCAAAGCTAAGGTAGAGAAGCTGCTCAAGGCAGGATTTATTTTCCCTGTTTCTTTGACTGAATGGGTTTCTAATCCAGTTCCGGTGGATAAGAAACAAGGGAAAATTTGCGTTTTCATTGATTTCAGAGACCTTAATAAAGCATGTCCGAAATATAATTACCCCACACCATTTATAGATCATATTATTGACGAGTGTGCGGGTAATGAGATTTTCTCCTTCATGGATGGTTTTTCTGGATATAATCAAATTACTATCCGTCCTAAAGATCAGCATAAGACTACCTTTATTTGTCCCTAGGGTACCTTTGCTTACAAAAAAATTCCATTCGGCCTTAAAAATGCTGGAGCCACTTTTCAGCGGGCCATGTCATATACCTTCCACGACATCAAACATATTATCGAGGCATACTTGGATGATTTAGCTGCTAGTTCTTGCAAGAGAATTGGTCATCCTTCTCACCTCCGTCAAGTATTTGAACAATGTCGTTTTTACAAAATCAGGTTGAATCCGAACAAGGGCATTTTCCCGGTCACATCCGGTCGGTTGTTGGGGTTTATTGTGTCTACGAAAGGGATTCGGGTAGATCCCTTCAAGGTTGAGGTAATACTTCTGTTGCCTCCCCCGTCGTCTATTCGTCAACTTCAAAGTCTACAAGGAAAAGCTAATTTTCTGCGGAGATTTATCGTGAATTATGCCGAAGTTACAAGAGGATTCATGAGATTATTAAAGAAGGGAGTCCGATTTTTGTGGGATGACTTTACTCAACGCTCATTTGATGATTCGAAAAAAACATTGACCTCTGCTCCTATACTGAGTCCACCTGATTATAGCAGGGATTTCCTCTTGTATCTTGCGGGCAACAAAATCTACTATTGGTATGGTTCTGGTTTAGGAAGATGATGCTCTTGCAGATCATGTTATATACTACCTTAGTCGAGGTTTGGTAGGACCTGAACTTCGGTATTCTCCGATAGAAAAGCTCGCTTTAGTAGCTGTCCATGTTGTGTAGCAGCTCAGACATTATATTTTCCTACGAAAAACTTATGTTTTGGCAGTGGTCAATCCATTTCAGTTTGTTCTCAGCAGGTGAGTGATTGGGGGAAAATACAATCAGTGGATTGTGATTTTGTAGGAATTTGATCTTGAGTTTATGTCTGCCAATTCCAAGAAATCATTGGTTTTCGCAGAGTTAATTTCTAAGTTGCCTTGTGGAAAGGAGATGGTTTACGATGAATCCTTTCTAGATGAGCATCTTTTTCTCATCTCTTCATAGGATCCTTGGTATGGAGATCTTATTGTATATCTTCAGACTGCGAATTTTCCTTCAACTTTTTTGAAAGATGAGCGTCGTAAGTTGCGTCACCTGGCTAAAAATTACTTGATCATTGGTGATACTTTATACCATTGAGGGGTCGATTCGATCCTAAGACGATGCTTAACTCTCGAAGAAGCTTAGGTTGTGCTGAATGATTTCCACGGTGGAGCTTGTGGTGGTCATTTATCCGGGCTTGGTACAACCCAAAAGATCTTGCGTGCTGGATACTTTTGGCCTTCAATTTTCAAAGATTGTATTGAGTTGGTCAAACGGTGTCATCCGTGTCAAGTGCATACTCAAAAGATGCACTCATCCAGCTCCACTCTTCCCAGTTGTCACTGTCGGTCCTTTTACAAAGTTGGGTATTGATTATAATACTTGTAACCCGCCTTCGGCTAAAGGTCACAAGTACATTATTGTAGTAGTAGACTACTTCACGAAATGGGTCGAGGCTATGCCTACTTTTGGGAATGACGGTGAGAAAACAACTCTTTTTATCTTCAATCAAGTTATTTATTGTTTTGGTATTCCTAAAGAGATTGTCACTGATCATGGCAGTCATTTTCAGAATAGCATGATGGCTGAGTTAGCTCTCAAATTGGGTTTCTGGAAAGAGTATTCATCTCCTTATTATCCTCAAGCCAATGGGAAAGTAGAAGCCGTGAACAAATCCTTGAAGACCATTCTTCAATGAACAATTGATAAAGCTATATATAACTGGCACATTATGTTGTATCCTACGCTTTGGGCATACCGAATGTCAGTAAAGACTGCAACTAGTTTTACTCCATTTCAACTAGCTTATAGGTTGGAATCAATATTTCCCATTGAGTGTGAGATTCCTTCTCTTAAGTTGGTTGTAGAACTTCTTCCTTACACTTTGAGTCTTGATGAGTAGCGTCGAGACGCTGCCACGATGAACGAAGCACATAAGAAACGAGTACAAGTTTAGTACAATAAAGTGGTCAAACCTAGGGTCTTCTCCGAAGGCGACCTTGTTATGGTTTATGCCCAGGAAAAGGATGCCTTGGGGGCAGGTAAGTTCAAGTCTATGTGGTATGGCCCCTTCATCATTAAAAAGGTCCTCAAAAAAGGAGCTTATACCTTGGTTTATTTTGAGGGAAATGAGTTGGCGAAGCCCAGAAATGGGCTCTATCTGAAAAGGTATTATGCCTAGGCATCGGCCTGTAATATTACTTTTTGTATATATATATATATATATATATTTTGTACATGTCTTCGTTTTCGGTCTATGAGGTGATGGTGATGTTTTTTAATATGCTTTTGCAGGTTGTATTGGATATCATGAGTCATTATGGTTTTCTTGATGGTGCTAGTAGACACACCCGGAACTTAGCTTCCGCGGCTTGGGTACTTTATTATCCATCTGGTCAACTGTTAGTTCCAAGAGGGGTCTGCATTGATGCTGCTTCCAATAATGTAGCAGAATACACTATAGTCATTTATCTACTTTCAGAAGCAATATCTTCGGGTGTTGATTCATTGGTAGTATTCTTGGACTCCCAGTTGGTGGTGTCACAATTGAACAATATATATCAGGTCCGGAATCCTTTCTTGTTTTGATTGTTTTTGAGGGTACGTTTATTGCAAAGATCATTTCAATTTATAACTTTTATTCACATTCCTCGAGCTAAAAATCACATGAAAGATTCATTAGCTAATCAAGCAATTGACTGGCATATTATTCATTCAATACTTTAAATCAAATCATCAAAATCATCATACATTTTCACACATTTATTTCATCGCATCATCAACCACTGTATATATGTATATATCATCAGAATGTACAAAAACTATACAAAAATTTGGACCCATCTATCCTACAAAATTAGGGCTTATGCCCGATCATGTTCAGTCTTTAAAATATAATACAGTCATCCAATAAAATATATAATCCCTGTCCAACATTCGTGTTCCTATAGAACATGATCGTAGTAGCCACACGGTGGAATAACCGCACCTAGTCTCGTTGTACCCCGACTACCCATCTCTGGATAGCCTCTGGTAAGTCTTCTACTACAGACATAGGCACTTGGCAAGTTGAACTCTCCAAGTTTCTTTGAACGACGTGTAGTGTCCTACCAGGGTCTTCAGCATCTGCTTCGCCTCTGCGACATTTGTGCCATGGGTATCCTTCAGGACGAACTGGTCCAATATTTGTGTCATGGTCATATAATTTTGTAAGTCATTTGAAATCCAATCAAAACATGTTTGTTTTTCATTTTTCACATATATTGAAAAAATCAAAAAAATCAATCAAATATTACAGTCTTACCAATAACACCCCATGCTGTGCCAGATGGAAGGCCTAAGTCTGGATCACCGTGAAAATCCATCCCAGCATAGGGATAGTCAGCCACTACAATAATTTGTTCTTCCCACCATTGGAAAAACTCATCACCCCATGTCGTTCAGAGAACTTCACTCCCCTCCAGTCTCTTCATCAAATCAGCCCATCAGGCTATTCTTGGGTCTTTAGGGCTGCTAATGGATGAGATCACTTTGGGTCGAAGCCCAGGAATCTTCTCAAAAAAGAATGTCATCAGAATGATTCCATACCCGAAATGCTTTGTTTTAGCTTTCTGGATAGAGGACAGTTGTTTTTTCATGTTTGTCAGAAGAGTCGTACACCAATCAAAGAGATGCACTAAACATTCCACAGCTATACTCATCTGTGTTCTCGATGCCTGGTGCAAGGAAGCAGATCTTGCCACCCTGCCAATGGTGAAGAGGAGAATTTTCATATGCAGCTCTGATAAATCTTTGATTTCAATTTGAGTCCCTACTTTTTGAGACCCCTCTACACAATAGATGTGGACATAATTCTCAACTGTAAGCCCTCCTAGAGGCTTGCCATGTAAATCTACTAGATCTCCTTGTCGGGAGAGTCCAGTAATAAAGTAAATGTCTTCCACCTCTATGTGTATAGGTATTTGATCAATCATGAAAAAATCTTCCTTTGGTTCCTAATGATTCACTAGCATTTCAAGTAACCGGACATTACTTTTCATATTTGGCATTTTGAAGAATTTGAGTAAACCACAATTTTGGAGGATATTGAGCAAATTCTGGTCCCCCATGACTTCTTGGTCAATGGCACTATGCTCACGTTCTCTCCAAGAGATAGTCATCCTGCAAAAAATCATTGAATTTGTCATTAGGTTCATTTTTTACAATTACGGTCTGCGCATACGTGACTTCCCTTTTGGACAGTCGCGTATCATACGCGGGTTCATCCACATGAATCCGCTTATGCACAGAATGATAAATGAAAAAAAATATTTTCAACGGTGAAAAATCAAAATTTTTAATCAATTAATGGATGAAATTAATCACAATGATGAAATTTAGGCTTACCTAACTAATCCGAAGAAGTTTGATGGTTGTTTCTTCCTAATTTGAGGAAAGAGGTTTTTTCTCCAAAGCTCTTTTCTCCAATTCAGCAAAGTGACAAAACCAAATATGAGGTAACATGTGTATTTATGCCCAGAAATTGAAATTTTCTGCAAAATTTCATTATGCTTAGTTTTTACATATGTATTAAGCTGCATAATCCTGTTGCTTACAAGTGTTGGGATGGGTATATTTTCAGGTACATTTTGTTGAATTTGAGATTTTTTCCGATTTTCGAATCCATGACCACTGACCTGTCATGGCAGGTATATGATCTTAAACTGGCATATAGGTTAGGGAATCCAATTTCCGTTGCATTCTGCATTTTAGCCTCCATTCTGATCACTTTCCATAGGGTTGATCCCATCATGTCATGAGTACTTAACCCATTTCACTCGCCAATTATTTAATCATGACTTGGTGGTAGAGCCTTCCTTTACATGGGCTTCCTAGTTAGTTCCTCGCTAGTACTTGTTTCCCATGCTGCACTTTATGTAGGCTCGAGAGTCCTCTAGTCCCACCATGACTTATATGTTGAAGCTTCATTCTTCTTCTTCTTCATTTTCATTTTTCTGGCTATTACCCTAGAGGCTTCCTGGTGTTATTGAGTTGCATTACTGCATTGCATGTTGACTACTTGTTTATCTTGATCTTTAGCCAGCTTCATTTGGACTCGATGTTTAAGCCATATTTTGACCTTGACTCTCTGTACAAAGTTAGCCATTGCAAAGCACTTAGCTATCGTGACCTGACACCCTTGTTACCCATGGATGGAACACTCCTTTGAGTATCGCTTACCAGTTTCTGCCACCTTGCATTGAGCATAGGATTGTTCCTATCCCAGGGACTAGTGCATCTGTTTCCTGATACTCGTTCTATCCATTGTACCATAGCATTATTTTATTCTTTTTCAGGCTTACTATATGAAAAAGACAAAAAAATTAAATATGTTAAAAGAGAGGGAATGGGAGGTTACTTCATATTTTGATGGCAGTTACAGTATCAGTTTGTCGCCCTTGAACAAAACACATAATACTATGTCTTTTCCTCATTTGGGATGGTTTTAGTTGTTGGCCTAGGCAATGCCATAACCCTATTTCATGAGTCAGTCCTCCCCCGGTTGGTTATCTCTTCCAATCATATGGAGAGTTTGTTCTTGCCTCCTGCATAACAGAATTATACAGCGTCATTATTTACTGCAATGGTCATCATGAGTCATGATTTTATTCAAGGGAAGTTAACCCTGAGTCGGCCATTCTGCAGTGTCTCTTGACTTATTATTCAAGCCTTCCCGGTTTTTTCAGTATCTTGTACTATCACATCAAATATTTGGTCTTTTTCTCGTGCTAGTTTGAGAAGGTCTCTATTGAATTCTTGCCGGCGGGTTTGTCTCTTATCGACTACGACATCTTGCTCTGAGAGTAAACCTAGAGCCACACCCTGGCCCTATTTACATCATTGATAGGTGACCTTGTGCTTAGCATTTGATCATCATCATGGGTCTTTAATTGAGTGGTTTTCCCTGTGTTCGACGTCAGCATACATTATCACACTTGGGATTCATGCAGTACCTTGATTTCCATTTGATCCTATTGGTGGATATCTCGCCTCTTTGTCAGCTTTCATTATTGGTTGGTTCAGAGGGTTTCTTCCATGCGCTAGCTTCATCTTGTGCATGTCAGAAATGTACTTCGGGTTGGTTCCTTCACTATACTTCATCCAATTCCTTCCAAATCTTTGCCTACAGGTTATACTCGCGCTAGAATAATGTGGGATGCCTCAATGCCTTACTTCCAGCAGATCTTTTCCCATCGACTCCGACTCATTGCTTTGGGAATAGGGTCTAGAGTCTTTTTGTCAGTACCTTAGGGTTTGCAGTCATCAGTGGCAAACTCTTCGGTGTCGACAGTGAGGATTCATTATTGCCTCCTGATCGATAGATCCTTACAAGTGTTCGACTTAAACTCATTTATTCGCACTTGTTAGATTGTATTGGGGCACCTTGACACTCATTATCATTATCAGTGGGTTGTCTCGCGTTTGTTAATGGTTTACATTATTGACCGGTAATCAAATGATTTCTCACATGATCGACTTCAGCTCATTTATTCCCATTGTGTAGAATTGTGCCATAGTGATCGGTGAAGACCTCGGTTTTGCATCAGCATGCTTTGGTTCACTTTTGACAGTTCATTCAGTTTCTTCCAGTGACGTCGTCCTCCCTTATATGTTGCAGTTTCAGTACAGCAACATCTTATATGTTGGCTCCCGAGTTGTGTGATTGTACCATGTATTCCACCTCTTATTATTTGGTACCCGGAGTTTCAGTTACTTGTGTGATTAGATATCTATTACAACATCATTTATCAGTATTCTACATGTGATACTTACACTTGATTTTTGACTTATACTTCCGGGTAGTGCTCAGATGATTCACTGTGTACTTTCTAGTTCAGTTATACTTGTATACATTTTGGATCTATAGACATGATTTTCTTTCACTGAGCATGGGTATGCCCGCCTCAGACATGAGCTGACTCTCTGACTTATTTCATTGGTTTTTTGACAGGCTAAAATCTGGTGATGTCCTCTCTTGTCTTCACAAGGTTCTTTCTATGCACATAATATATTTCAGCCATCATGTACCCCTTCTGACCTCATATATTAGGGGGCATCTGTTATAGCATCATTTTTCACCCTCATGTGAATAATGATTGCCTCTTTGGCCTTAGGCACCCTTTCCCTCCAGACTTGAAAAAATTCACAAAAAATAGTGTTAAAAATCCCATACGCAGTTATGCCTAGAATTTTATGCATATATACGCGAGTCCGTTCATACTTTTCCACGTATGCCATATAAATCATTAAAAAATATATTAATTCCTTATTTTCGTGGCAGGGTAATGGTTATTCCCATAATCCAACCACCCCAGCCCGTGGCCCAACTATTTCCAACTGCTGAAACTACTTTGAGGGAGTATAAAATCCCCTCATGTGTATGGCCTAATGGAGAGAGAAAATTATAGAAATTATACTCTGTTGGATCCCTATTTCAAGTCTGATATTCCTGTGCCTCCTACACTTCCCAGGTATATTCAGGAAACCCTTGTTTCCTTGAAGATGATCATCATCCTATATGACATCTTGTGTGCACACATCTTGGAAGAATCCTAGCGAGGTGAGGGCTAGACAGATCCAGAGGACGGTCTACTCAAAGGCCGTGGAAGGATTCAGGTGATCTCTCCACTTTCTATTTTTGTACATGCCATTTATAATGATAATAATCATCTTGTTCATGAATATTCACGTGTTTAATCTAATTATATATGTGTAAATATTGTTAGTTAATCATTTAGTATTTTTTATATGATATTATACATGAATTATACTGACATCTAGGAACAATATATGCTATACAACTAGTGTTTCGTGTTCGTTCTTTCTTTATTTCCAAGTTACGAAGCACGAGGGGTTGCTGGGGGTTTGAACCCCACGGGATCTACATCAAACGTATGACTTTCGGGTAAGTTTTGAAATTTATTAAATCTAATTTTTAGCATAAAAGATAGGTTAAGTGAGTCCTTCTTGAATGGTATGCCCCTGATCTGTGAAGGTTGTTGACTCAAAAACCTTTAGGGAGTTATTTCTCGAAACACGTTCCAAACATCATAATTCGCATGACAATTTTGCCTTAGGGCATGCTTCCATACAATTTTCCCTTCCCCGACACTCTGGGAGCCATGCACCCTCGTCGGGTTGCCTTTACGGGTAGTCTCGACGCTATACTTAACCTATGCAACCCCCTGACCCTTTTGATCGCGCATGCCCAAGATAGCCTTCCTATCACATTCTGACCCACACCCTTTTGGCAACAGCCCAACCCCACACCTGGTGCCAACCCACCCGACGTACCACCCACCATACTAGATTGCAGATATGGCTTGACTACCCACTGTCCCATACCTGGTAAAAATCCAACGGTCGATATCTGCTCGCATAAATCCCTTGTGGCTCGAGGTGGAGTTATCACTCAATACATCTAAATCATACAGGTCTCGAGCCCCTATCCTGCCCCTAGACCAAGGAGGGATGTCCCAACCCATCTCCATCCCATCAGACCGATACCCCTCACCCAACAGAACTTCACTCAAATGCATGCAGGGGCCATGCCCAATTCCCTCACAAAGATCGAGATCGAGAAACAATCCGACCATTCCCAAACAAAATTTGAAGCAGTTCAGATTCCTACTATCTAGCAACATCTTATTAAAGGCTGAATTCACACCCTTATGCTCCCAAGGATACCCTACTATCTAGAATAAAATAAACATGGTATGAGAGACGAAGGGGAAACCATGAACATACCCGAAATTTTTCTTTTCTGAAGGTTGATGGAGGTTGGCATTCCTGCTACCATGCCTGCACCAGCATTCGCCTTTGTAACAAAACCCCATGCCTTCCTCAACATGTGCGGACCTTTGTCCCGCCACCTCGCCTCAAGGTGTATGAGTAAGGACAACCTGCCACCCTTGCCACTCATGTGGAGGGTGGTGGGTTTCAATTACAATGCCACTACCATAATTACTAATGGGAGGGCGAATCTACCTCTTCGCACCCTGATTGGGGGTATGTTTACTGGAAGTGTGGCTAGGCTTCGCTCTTAGCTCTGTCATGCTTAATGATTCTCTGCAACAGATTCCAACGTTCTTTTCACACATTGGGTGGCCAACTGATTTCAAGGGGTTCATTCTGATGAGTGCATCCCCAGTTCGCTAGGAGGTCTGCAGCTCTGTTTAGTTCCCTCCTTACATGGGTGATAATGATATATTCAAATTTCTTGATTATATATGCTAATACATACACATACCTAGCAGTTCTCCAACTTTGGCTCTGCTTTTCCCATTTCTTTCCTTAATTTAGTTTTTTGAGGGTGTTGACTACTAAATGAGAATCCCCTTCAATTACCAACTTCCTATAGCCTAACTTGGTGGCTAGGAGTAGTCCTCAGTTCACTCCAATGATTTCCACTTCATTTTTTCTTGCATAAACACAAGAGTCTGCATAAATATATCTTGCTAGGGCTCTATGATCTCGGAATATCCCTCTGGCTCCTGCCTGTCCAGGGTTTCCTTTCGAGGCTCCATCAAATTTGAGCTTGATGAATCCTTCTGGTGGGGTTTTGAAGGTCCTATTGGTATCCCCTCTGTCAGATATCACTTTCCAAGAAGTAGGGGAGACCATGCCTGAAGCCAGGAGGAGTCGTTGTAGGATTCTTGCTTCATGTGGTTCCACTTTCCAATCATTTAGCATCCACTTCTCAGAAAGGATGGTTTCCCTTATGTTCTTCTTAATTCCCTCCCACACTACCTCTTGGTCCAAATTTGTGTTTTTTAATATCATGCGATTCCTCTCCTTCCATATAGCTCAAATGCTGAACCCCGAGGCCAAAGCCCAAGCGTGATTAAGGACTGGACTGGAGAATAAACCTTGTCTCCAGATTAAAATGGTCTCCCTTGTGCTTCTAGGGTCTCTATCTATCCTGCCAAAGAGCGCTTCCACTTGTCTCCATTTTCACTCTGCAAACTGACAAGGGTTTAGGAGATGTTCAAGTGTTTCTGCCTGGTTCCCACATAGGGAAAAAATCAAAGGCCCATGGAAGACTCTTTTAGTCAGTTGGTCTCAGGTTAGTATTCTACCCTTTCACACCAACCAGAGGAAGTAGGTCACCTTTGGCCACCCTTCCCCCCCCCCCCAACCCCCCAAAGTTTCCTCCAGATTTGTTGTTGGTTCGCCTATCCCCATCTTGCTTTCACCCTGTAAGCTTCCTTGACTATAAATGATCCTTTCGTTGCATAGCCCCATCTCAGGATATCTAGCCCTTCCTGGAAGGTGATCCTTCTCGAGTCAAGATCCTTCTTCAGCTGTAGCCATTGGTCTGAATCTAATGCATTTGGACAATCTATCCCATCCTTCCATCTTCTCCACCCATTGTTAATTGCCTCTTCCTTCCAGTATTGATTTACCATTTAACAGTTGTTATTCATAGCATAAGTGAAACAGTCACTCAACTCCCGTATAGGGAATAATTTACCCCTTTTTTGCCATGAATATTTCCAAAAGAGGGCTATTTTTCCATTCCTTATTTCCTAGAAGAAATTTTGTTGGATAAGATCTCTATTTAGTGCTGCAAGGTTCCAAATGGTCGATCCTTTAGGGGGGTCTCGGTATCTTAAAATATCCTCTGTTTAGGTGGGTATGTCATATTTCCATTCCAAATATGCTTCCAAAACCCTGTTCCTCCTTGTACCCATCTCCACCATTATTTCTCCCTCATGACTTGGTTGAGGGTGAGGGGGTATCTAAGTCCTAACCCCCCTTCCATCTTAGGTTTGATGAGGTTTTTCCATGATACCAACACCCATTTTTTTAGCTCGTGAGCCCCTCCCTAGAGGAATTTATTAAATATTTCCTCCATTTTTTTGCATATAGTTTTAGGCGTGACCATTCCAAACAACTGATAAATAGGAATGGATTGGAGGACGACTTTGAGAAGAACGGTGCAGCCAACCATGTTAAGGGATCTAAAGGTCTAGTTGTTGAGATTTTTTTGGATTTTATGGATTAGT
Source organism: Pinus albicaulis (assembly GCA_034641835.2). Lineage (NCBI taxonomy): Eukaryota > Viridiplantae > Streptophyta > Pinopsida > Pinales > Pinaceae > Pinus > Pinus albicaulis. The sequence goes on from CM076572.1 coordinate 57,204,167, forward strand.
TGGTTCTAGGAAGCTACTTTTAGAGAAATCAATTCTAGGGGCATGCCCAGATATTTAGTGGGAAGAGAGTGGAGGCAAAATCCGAACACTTTGTCCAGAAAAGTTTGGATGTTCATAGCCGTGTTAAAGAAGAAAATGCACGATTTATAATTATTAATTAGGGTATGAGAGGCTTCCATAAACACATGAAGTATTTATTTGATCGGGCTTCCTTCAACGAGACATGACAAACGAGAATTATGTCATCTATAAATTTCTGATGAGTGAGAGGGAGGTCATTTCTCCAAAGTCTAAGACCTCGGATCTTAAGATTGTGAGCTTCGTTCTTTAACAGTCTACCTAGACCTTTAGCAACTAGAATAAGTAAAAATGGAGACAAAGGATCTACTTTTATTAGCCCTCGGGAAGGGTTAAAAGATCTAGTGGGAGGGCCATTAAGGAGAATGGAATAAACAGGGGAGGAGACCATTGTCAGGATCCATCAGATCCATGTTTGATCGAACCTATAGGCTTGGAGGATGCTGGCGAGGAAGGTATATTTTATGCAGTCATAAGATTTTGACACGTACAACTTGATCATCATCCCAGGGGCTTTCAGGTGTTCCAAGGAGTGGATTTCTTCTTAGGAGGTGATGAAGCCATCACAAATTTTTCGGCCTTGAAAAAAGCCAGTTTGTTCAGGTGAGATGAGGGATGGCTGCAGAGGCTTGAGGCATTTCTACAATAATAGTAGCAATGATCTTGTAAATGATGTTACATAAAGCTATCGGTTGAAATACTTAGGGTTCTTCAGATTTAGCCGATTTAGGGATAAGCATAATGAATTTAGTGCTTAAGCTTGGACATACCTTTTGGTTGCATCGAGACTCCTCGACACCTTCTAGGATGTAAATCCATCAGGGCCTGTGGCTTTATTTTTTTTCATGTCCTTTACCACTTCCTCCATCGTGACCACCCACATGCGGCTGAGGTTTTGATCATTGGTGGTGAGGTGTGGTATGTTTTGTGTAATTATATGGATTTCCTCTATCTGATTTTGCTCCGGCTCAGTGAGCAAGGAGTGGAAGTGGTGAATCACCAAGTCTTCCATGTCCTCATGATGAACTACTCTATTTCTTACCTCATCTTTCAAAGATAAAATCATGTTTTGTTGTCGGTGTTGGACCATTTCCTTATGGAAGAAGTGGGTGTTCCTCTCTCCCTCCCTCAACCGGTTGACTCTAGATTTTTGTTTCTTGAGTATTTCCTCCTGTTTTCTATGTTCTTCCAATAGAGTTATGAGCTGCCCCTCTTCTTCTACTAGAGGTTATGATCAACCCTCAATGATGATCTAGAGTTGGAACTTTTCCATCTTCCTTGTTAACTCCTGATGGTCTTTGATAATGTTTCCAAAGTCCTATTTATTTCATTTCTTGATTAGAAGCTTGATCTCTTTTAGCTTGGGTTGGAACGTATGCATAATATTCCTACCTACTACTTTTCTGTTCTTCCACCATTCTTCTAGATGTCCCAACATCTTAGGGTCTTAGAGCGAGAAAGCTTTGAATTTAAAGGGCTTATTTCTTGGCACCAATTCTTGGGAGGATGGAGGCCTCCAATTATATGTCACGGGAGATGACCTACTCCGAGACCAGAAACTGATCCAATCGGGACGCGATTTGATTTTTTTCCTCCTCTTCGATTGTTTCAGGTGAAGATTCCATTGTTGGTTTGCAGGTCGAACAATTTTAGCTATGATATTTAGTCCCTGGACATCTCCATATCTAGATCTTGTCAGAGGATTCCTCCTTCCTTTTCCTCAAGGGATGTTATCATGTTAAAGTCCCCCCCCCCACTATCCATAAGTCCTCCGAACATTCTCTTCGCATATTGACCAAGTTGTGAAGGAAGGCCTCTTTCTACCCAGGGGTATGAGGCCCATATACACTAGTGAGTAGGGCCCAATCACTAGATCCAATGTGTCTAAAGCGCCCTATAAGCATATGAGGACTACTTACCCAATATTCAAAGATGACTTCCGTTGGGTTCCAAAGTATGGCTAATCATCCTGCATTGCCTTTGGAATCCAGTGCTATCACTTCATATGGTATTTTGAAAACTCTTACTATCCCTTTGAGCTTGGCCTCCGGGATCTTATTTTCCTGTATGATCATGATGTTGGGCTTATCTTTCTTCAGTCGATCTTTCAAATAGCAGTATTTTCCTTTGCTATTAAGGCCACAAATATTCCAAGTTGTAAGAATCATTTAAAATATTTATTAATTTTATGGAAGACCACTGATAGTGGTACTACATTACCTGAGTTAACCAACGTTTCTCCAATCATCTGAATGGTATCATTGAGGTTCTTTTTGCCTCTTTTTTTGTTGCCTTTCCTAGGAGGACCTTAATCTCCTCCCTGGCTCTTCTGCATTCCCAGCTGCTCTAGTTGGTCTATTCCAGTATTTCCTTGTTTAACTTTATAATGTTGAAATGTATCTTTGTAGATCTGCTTCTTTGCTTCAGGGATGAACCGCTCGTCAAGGTGTCTCCATTCATTCACTATATATCTGCATAATACCTGCTCTTCATTGCTTAGATCCTCTCTTTGGCTATAAATTTCCATGTTTGATTGATCCAGTCGTGGCTTTGTGGTTTCTTTGTCCTGAATTTTTTCTTCCGCCTTTCATTTGGTCTTTGTTCCTTCCATCTGTTTTTCCAGTTGGTTTCCATTATCTTGTTCTTCCCCCATATCATCACCTTGGGTTCCTTTTCCTTGTTTTTCTACCATTTCTTCCGTTGCCTCCTCCTCCTATACAATCTCAAATCTGTTGTTGCTTTTCTTTTCTTTACCTATATTTAGAGTGTTCGGGTTGGGGGTTTGGTTGTTCTTTTGGTTCTTCTTTCTCCTATGAACTTATTGGAAGCCCTCCACTTCATCCTCCTATTTCTTCTATTTATTGTCTTTTCCCTGCTCATTTACCTCAGTTTGGTTCAAGGGGCATTTCCAAAACAGGTGGACATACTCATGGAATCTCTGGCATCGGAAGGGAATGTGTTCATAGTCAATGGTGTTTTTCCAGACCTCAATATGGTATTCCAGTTCAATGGCTTCCGATAGGGGTCCTGTTATGTTCAGGTAAATGCATATCCTTGCATATGAGGTGTATTTTCCTCGTCTTGTGAAGTTTGTGACTTTTCTGAAGGTTTCTAGAGGGTTTCCAATACCTTCCAAGATCTCTGGGTCTCAAAAGTCTACTGGGAGGCCAAAGAGGTGTACCCAGATTGGGGAATCCAGGAAATTTTCTCTATCCAAGTTGTAGAATTATTCCCAATGTCGCATGAAAATCCCTCCATTATTGAAGAAATAAGGTCCTCCATCAAAAACCTTCTCTTTATCTTCTAGGTTAGCTAAGATGGCTGTAAAAAAGCCCTTGGAGCCTAGTTTCAGCTCCACATTCCCTCTCGGTTTCCATTTTTTATGAATCCATCTCACCAGATCGCATTCTGTTGGCCAAAACCATATGAACTTACATATTATTGCATGATCCTTCATCTATTTCATGTATTATTCTAGTTTGTTTCTTGGGATTAAGAAACAAGGTTTCTTTGAGGCTCGTGGTAAGCACTACCCTTGCATTCGGCTTTGCCATTATGCCCCTAGGATCGATGGACCTTTCCCATGAATTGCATGCATATTGGTTGTTTGTGCTCCCTACGTGCAGGATTCCCCACTGACCACATTACGTTAGGAGGGGAACTCCCCCCCCCCCCCCCCCCCCTAGTTTTCCTCGTCATTGTCATCAGCGTTGTTGCCCTTACCTATGCCAACCCTATTGGTTGGATCATTATGCCTCAATCTCTAACCACTGTTAGGATTGCTGCACATTGTCAAACCCTATCAAAACCATAACAGAGCTCCAAAATTTTTTTTATCTTCATATTTTGAATAGAGTGACAATGTTAGCTTATGTTATACTCTTACAAGAGGTGGATGGTTGTAGACTACTCTCTCCATTCATTATCTTTCTTTGTTCTTATAGAGATGTATATATTAACTACTAAACTATTATATTGATAACTACACCTAGGCTTATTTATCATATGCATTTATAATACTTTTTTTGTGAATCAGTTATTCATAACGCTATTTTCTATCCTCTAAGAAAGCTTCAGTTTCTATTTATTAATAAGTAATGAACTATTCTCCCTACTCTTTACATGTATCCCTTGGTTTTATCTTTAACATTTTTATGAGTCGGTATTCTCTCAATAAAATGTAGGCTATCCTTGGTCATACACTAGGTTTGGTGTCAAAAATAGTTAGTGGACTATTCTCCATGATTTCTATATTTTCATTTTATTTCATGCCATATTTATTCTTTTCAGTGTTTCTAGCTAAGGAAAAATTTAAGGAATGCAATATTATATCTAAGTGTAGAATTTTAAGCAAATTTTTGGTTGATTTAATTCGATGCATAGATAATCTAGGTGAATATTCAATCAAAAAAATTCAAATCACTATTAATACTTGAATTTTTTGGTGAATAATGTCAATCTAAGCATATGTTACTCATAACAAATGGATAAAATTTTAAATAAAGAATTGCTAATACATGAATTTATTTAAAAATAAATGAAAAAGGAAAAAGGAAAAAGAAAATGGGCTAATTGAAAAAACCTTGCCACTAAAATACCTTATAAAAGTTAAATAATTTTTGATAGGCTACATTAAATTAGAATAGTTGCATCTTACATATGCATACTTAGTTGCATTTCATTCAAAAGCGTAAATAACCAGTAACAACCATACCATCTTTGAAAGGTTCAACATTTTGATGAAGTTGTAATTGTAAAATTTAATCAAATAAACCTATGAAGTTCACTTAAACATTTATTCATATCAACAAAGTTTAAATAATATTGCTAATAATTTTTAAATAAATCAATTTATAGAATAAATACTTAGTTAAAAATAAATTTTGTATAAACAAAAATACTAAACTAAAATGCATTAGTATATAATTAATTAAATTATATAAGTAATAGGTTTTGCATAGTAGCTTAGTCCCTGTTAGAAAAGTTAGAAAATGCATAATGAATAATTAACATTAATATGATTGAGTACATAAGTAACAAGTTCTCTTTGTTAGAAGGTAAATAAAATAAGAAAAATATTATTTACTCATATAATCTGGAAAGGAGGATTGAACCATCTATCTTAAAAGAAAAAGGAGATTTAAATATTCTTAAGGGAGAGTTCATATGAGTAGTCATTAGTTATGAATTAGGTATTGAAATTATGTGAGTTCATATCGATTATTAATTGTAAATTAAGTATTAACACTAGTGTTGGCATTTATGTCAACAAGGTTCCAATTATGTTAGCATTGATGACAATTGATTGATGAACTTGCTTGAAGAGCATGTGTTGGTGATAATAAGTGTTGCAGAGGTTGTAACGGTCATAGAGGTGTTTGAGGAAGTAGTGATGAAGTCGGAAGAAGTTTTGGGAAGATATCCTTAAATTTTCTATGAGTAAAGTAATTGTCGTAGTCTTATGGTTTTCACAGAGTGGAACTACTTTACTGTCGCACTCTTGTTGTTGTGTGAGCGCAACACTTACTACAGGTTTCTCATTCAGAGCCCGCGACTCTCTCCTATAGGTGTCAAAAATAAATCTATGAGTGTAATCTAGAGAAATTTCCCATGGTAAATCAAGATAATGGTTGAATTGAATTGGCCCTCTAATATGTAATCCATTTTATGTTGATTTGTTCACCAAGCTAGTGAGAATGCATTGATTGTTTTGGTTATGGTGTTAGTGGCACATTGATCTAGTCCTCAAAGTAATGATGGATTTGGTTGTGGATTAATTGTTTGATCTAGTCCTAATGGTATGGATTGCATTAAGTGCTTTTTTAGTGGTCAATCATAGTGGCATGGATATGGTCTGGGTTAACCATTGAGAAATTAGTTTAAATGACCAAGTCATACAGGGAATTTTGGTTAGATAGTATGAGGATTAGAAGGTTGTATATTGATTAAGTTGGAGTATCTTTTGCTCATATATATGGTGATCGATGTGTGAGATAGTTTATACTTATATGCATGGATGTATATCTATTGACAATTCATGGGGGTTGATTACATTTTATATGAATAGTTTGAGAGAAAAATGTGAGGTTTGGTTGGATTGTGTGCATAGAAATAGTGCATATCTTCATACTTATGCATATGAAAAACATGTTGTGGCATGTAATGTTTGAGAAGTGGTGGCTTCCATTAGGTAGTGGCCTAGAGCAAGTGGTTTCTCAAATGCATCATAAGTTGTGGCTTGCACATTGGTGGTGGTTAGTGATATGATGTAAGAGAATAATTTCAATAATAAGAAGAAGTAGAGTGAAGTAAAGAAGATGGTGGTTTTTCTCCTGAAACTTGTGTTCTCATGTGTGATTTTTTTTTGATGTGTTTCTCTCATGGTTATTTTCTCATATGTATTACTACTCATGTGCATTTATTTTGTTATTTTCATGCTTGTTATCTATAAGTTATGTTGCTAATATATTGATGATTCAATGTTTGTAAAGAAAGGGTAAAAATTTTAAATTATTGATTCATCATTACAATAATGATTCACCCACCCCCCACCCCCCCCCCCCCACTAGTATTTTCAAGCTCCCACCAATTGGTATTAGAGCTTCCAAAAATTGGTATCATAGTGGTTTATTTTAGGTGCATCTTGATTGCTGGAAAGTAGATATGGGGAAATTTTTTTAAAAATGGAATGGATCATCAAGGAGTGTCTCTCCTCACTTTTGAAAAGTACCAAGTATTGGCTAAAAAATTTAAATTTGAGTTATTGGCTTTTGTATCTGACATTTGGAAGTTACTATGTGAATTTTGTGGCCAAGACCCTATCCCAGCTAAAGTGATGCAACACAATGCTTAAGAAAAATGTGTTATATATGAAAATATTCATAATGCAGATATGGATAAGATAATGGATCTGATATCTATTAAAGAGATATGGGATATATTGGGACATATTATATGTAGACAAAAACAAAAACAACAACGGATAAAAGAAAAAGAAAAAGAAAGGAAAAAGAAAATTAAGGCTAATCACTAGATATGATCTCATCCTGATGAGATTCAACCCCTTAGGTTGAGTTAGACAATTGATATTTGAGGAAAGAATTCAAAAAATGAAGGTGCCAAAGAATAAGATATCATGCAACAAAAAAAATATGATGGTGAGTTATTTCTTAGTTATACTTTTGATAGTTCTGATGGTATTCACTCTAAGTTGCATGATCATGAATATGTTGATGATTGTGATAGATTGATGCTTCTTCAAGTTGAATATGAGAAAACTATGATTTTAATAAAGAAACTATCTATTGTGGTAGTAAACTAACAATTGTAAACAAAGACCAAGAAAATTTGATGAAAATATTTTATGAGAAGGAGAAATAGCTTAGAGAAGTGAAATCCTTAATCTGAAGATCCATTTATAGGAAACACAGAGAGTTGAATATGTGAATAACAACCAAATAAGAGAGAGAGAGGGTCAAGTTGAAGAGATTTAAATTGAAGTGGTCTCTATGAGGAAGCAACTAGAACATAAAGACATTCAGTTGAAGTAGGATAAGAGCACCAAGGCCTTGGATAGTATGCTTAAGAGCCAAATATCTCCCTTGATCAAATCCCATATTGGCTTTCACAAAGGAGAGTGTAGCTCATAGGCACATTCAAACAATGGCATGAAACCAAAGAAGCTTATAACAGAAAATGGCACCAAAAAGAGCAAAAAATTAGGAAAGAAGCAGTAGAACTAGTAGCAAAAAATAGAACCTAGTGAAGTACCCCTGTCAAGAAGATCATTCACTCCAAGAGAAGAGAATGAAAGATCTAGAAGAATTCAAAGGAGAATCAAAACCCCTTTTCTCCTTTTATGGACGAGGTAGAATTTTATATATACCATAATTATGGACATGTTGTAGCTAGTTGTAGAATTAAAATGTTCAGATCTAATCAATAGTATGGGTAGCAAGGAAAACATAGGATATTATCATCCTTCAGGTATACTAGTGATTTTAATGGTTTTTGTTTCTCATGTAACATGTTTGGCATGATAAGGCGATTGATTTCATATCTCATGCAAGGAATAGTAGCATGAATGGTGTAAAGCAGAGATCTGACATGTATAGCAAGATATTTGATCCTCTTGCCTCATATCTCAGTCATTAGATGCCATGGATGTCAAAAAATTGGTCAGGTGGCTAGATATTTCCAGTTGTTCGATTTCTCAAAGTAGATCAGGAAAAAGTAGCAGTTCATCCAGATTAGGCCTAGCAGGAAAACCATAAGAGAATGTAAATTCCAAGAAGAAACCTACAAAGGTGTGGATGAACAAGGAGTAACAACCCGCGAAGTAGGAGCAACTAGTACCCATTGCATTCTATTGTTGTTTCATACATATTCATAAAAGACTGTAAAATATCTATGAGGGGATCATAGCCCTAGGGGGAGCGCATGACAGTAGTATAGATCAGATGAAGAAGACATCAGTAAAAGTTGTAGTAGATTCATGGTGTGTTCAAGAACCTACAATGTATGATTAGGTCCACAGGATCAACATGTAGATTGGAAGGTATAATAAGCTCAACAGGAGGTATGCATGCATCTAGGGTTTTAAGGATTTCATATCATTGTTCATATTTATTTCACTCATTTTTCTTATAGCAGCATCATATATTTTAGAATGAGTGAAAGAGCATGTCCTTCAGCCATGTATGTACTTGTCATGACTATCATTTTCAATAGTTGAGTAACCCTAGTGTGAGCCATATGTATAAGAGTGACTCATTTTAGGAATGAATTGAAAAGAGGATTTTATTTTTTCCATGTAAGCACTAATGTATGCAATATATAGCCATAAATCCTTGTTTCTTCATCATTTGGTGTATTGGTTGAGAGGCATTAGTCACCTAAGCTTAAATAGAAGGAAGACATATAGTGTTAGGGGTGCATTGAAAATAAGTCATCTTGAAAGTATTTTTTTAGCCATGTATGGGATTTTTATGTCATTTTTGCAACCCTATATTTGAATTTTTTTTTCATGTACTCTCATTATAAGCCTTATACTTTTGGTCACGTATGTCATGGAGTCATTAGTCTAGTGGTGTATTCTCTTGCAAGTGGCAAGGCAGTTTATCGAAGAGCAACATAAGATTGTTATATAACAGCTTGAAGGAGTTATTTGTGACCCTAATACATGTTCAAGGGGAGCATGTTCAGCAAGAGAAAGTGCATGTGTTGGCATAGAGGCATGTTGGTTGCATTTTGGAAGAAATTACTTTGGTTCCTCGTTATTATTTTGCACGTGTTTTAGCTAATCATATTTCATCAGAAAAATAATTAGTATCAACAAATTTCAATGGTGTCAGCATGGTTTATTTAGTGGGGATTGGACCACCCTTTTCCATTGATGTTAAAGGGGGAGAGTGATTCAGCCACTAGTTCAAGAAAGAGACTAGCTAGCCAAAGGAGGTTGCAGATCAGTGAAGAATATTAGTTTGGATGTGTGGTTGAAGGTTTCCATCAATGGGAAAGGGGGAGATTATTGGGACCATAGTGCTAGCATTGATGTCAAAGGGGTTCTATTATTTTTTGAATTTATGTTAATTAATTAATGGACTTATGTTTATGATAAGAACTGTTACAGAGGTTGTACAAGCCTTGGAGGTGTCTTAGGAAGTAGTGATGAAGTTGGAAGATTTTTTGGGTAGGGATCCTTTAGTTTTCTATGAGTAAAGCAACATTCCACTACTAAATATTGACACAATTTTTTATGGTTCTTTATTGTTCTTACACCGATGTTTCGTAATTATAATTACAAAATGATATTTCACAAAAAAAAAAATCGTTGCATTCATACTTTCGAAGAGAGGTGTTTTTGAAGCATCAACACCTATTCATCGCAAACACTTGTCGAAATTTCCCATGGTTGTAAAATTATTGTCATCAGAAGTGGTGTTGCATGACCAACAAGAACAACATTTTTTTAAAATATACTATGATGAACCCCCCATGGTTGTGACATTGTTGTCGTCAAAACTAGTGTCACAAGACCAACAAGCTCAACAATTATTTTAAAATATGTTGTGACAAACTCGCCATGGTTGCGATGGTGTTTTCATTAGAAGAAGGATCACAAGACCGATGGATTCACTAATTTTTTAAAATATATTGCGAAAAAATCAACATGGTTTCAACATTCCTTCCATCAGAACTATCATCACAATACCGACAAGCAATTTTTTTTAAAATATATTGCAACGAACCCGCCATGAATGTGACGTTGTTGCCGTCAAAAGTGGTGTCACAAGATTGAAACAATGACCAATTTTTTTTAAATATTGTGATTAATCTTCCATAGTTGCGACGAAATTTAGAAGGAAATGAGCGAGAAGATCGACAACATAGGAAATTTTTAAAAAAATTGCACTCTTGAAACTTTGTGTCATGTATGCAACCCTAATTGAATTTGTAGAAGTTGGCACTGTTGAGAATTTGATAGGGCAGTGTTTAATCCAATTCTCTTACTTGAATAATGCTTGTGTTATACTTGTTATGATTCTATTACTTAGATCCTATCTTCATTAGCTTATTATGTCTTTCATCAATTCAATTATCAAAAACACAAGGGACACAGAATTTTGGCTCTTCAAGCTAAGGCCAAAACCTCTCCCTCTTGGAGAGGAAAACCCGAAAGTAATTATTCTTCTTAAATCTTCAATTGACAAGTATCATGGCCATGAAATAGACCCTTGACACTAGTATTCCTCCAATACCCTTGTCACTAGCTCTTCTCAGTTCCTTATGTTGATCTTCTTTTCTGCACCATGTTATACCTTGATTAGGGAACCTCGGTCCCTAATCTAACAACCACAAAACTTGTGCTCCTTTGCCTCCAAGAAGGTATTCCTCAACCTTATTACCATACCTAATATCGAGATCATTTTCCTTGTTGTAATACCCTTCCTTTATGCTATGGATACTCTTAGTCCTATTCCTGAGATATCTGAGATACAATGATCCAATATTGAGGCCTGAATTGTACTTCTTTCACTGTCCTTTACTTCATTTCCAATCCACCCTCTTATGCACTGTATTATTCACTAATCCAAGACCTTATCTTCTTCCTTGCACTGTATATATACTTCACACCTTTTTCACTACAGTTCAGATATATATTATAGAATTTTACCGAGGTAGATTACTCAAAACAAAGGTATATTATCCCTCTTTTCCTTCGATGTATGATCTTCTATTTCGCATCAATTTTAGTGCTTAACCCACACTGAGATCGCAAAAATTTTCCGAATTCTTGGTGTGTCAAATTAGGCTGCAGACCCTTCTTTATATAGGTACTTCATCCCTCTTCTAGGCCAACATGTTTTCCTGTAGGTAAGCCGACTTGAACAGCTGATTGAGGGCCGCCTTGTCAAGGAGTGTTTCCAACATATTTTGATTTCACATCGTGGAGCAAGGTGTCAAGGTATTGGAGCATATAATTTATCATTTTCAAGTGTAATATGACTTCACATACATGACTCTATTTTATACATTTGTGACAAGATGAAAAATCCCTAAAATACATCAAGAAGAAGTCTTCGGCCTATAATACAAACTACTTGCTCAATAAGCCCATTAGTCGAGATTTACAAAATACATTTTATTATCGTTGTCTTCTTCATTACATAAATTCACAATTACATAGTCATTATGAAGACTGATCCTAGTTACACTTTCCAACACTCCCTCTTAACCAGCGAGGTATTCATAATGGTACATGGTCACTTTCAATCTGAAGAATCTCATAAGAAGAATTTTATTGATAATCCATCTATTATAACATCATGTTATCCAACATTGTCACATAGCAAGGCCTCGACTAAAAACTCCATCTCTCCACGAGATCTTGAGCTAAAATGTTGGTGATACCAATTACTATAGACACCATCATCATTGTCTCCAAGGTACATACTCCACCAAGATGTTCATCGAGTATGAAATCATAGGACTATTCTTAATTGTCAAAGAATATACATCCTTTCATGACTACTCTTTTTATGGATGCCTTAATACATATCACATAGTATTGGATGGAAGATAATTACCAATCCCACATTTTGTCTTCCAGAATGATGTGTCTATCTATCCCTCTTAACTAGGGAGAATCCATTCATCATGTGTCTGCATTCCTATTCATGGCATTCACTAAGGCTTACAGTTGTTATTCCTTGTCTAGTGCATGACACATGAGATAGAAAAACAAAATTTTCACTCCTTCTTAACCACGGACCTACAATAGCAATGATGAAAAACATCCATCTTCTCATGAAGTACTCCTTCCATTGATTTCATGAGTTGAGGAGCCTTCAATTTTGGTATCTCTTCTTAGGGCACATATCATCCATCACTTTCATCCAAGAGCCATGTCTTATATTAGAAAGTGATCCATCAATCTTCTCATCTAGTCTAGCTTCATGTTATGATGCTTTCTTTCAAACCATATATCTTCCAGGGACCTTTCATCCTTCCATATGGTTATCAATTTGTGGAATTCATCTACTTCCATTTGGAAGCCCTGCATAAGCTCATCAGATGTTATTCGATTATTAATACTTTAAAGCAAAAGTTACCTTAGCGATGATATTTCACCATGACATCTTCTTATAGGCATCAACATCCTTTCTTTACAGATTGAAACATATCCTAAAGATATGAATTTTCAAGGGTCTCCATCCTTTCCAGACTTCTATCAGAGTCTACATAACTTCCCAGGAGATTTTCTAGTCAAGTCTTCTTGGCTTCCTTGGATGTTTACTGCCTCTTTTCATGATTGTACTTTTTTTGTAATCTCTTCCTTTCTCTTCCACAAAATTTTATTTTATTTCCAGGAACTTCGAAGGTGCAACTCATTGATAGTATATAATCACCTCATATTACATATGAGGACATATTATGTTTATTTCATCTGGTGTGGAAGATGTCTATTGGAAACCTATGTATTGGAAGAGTTCCTGCTTTCTTTGATCATAATTCTTCTACCTGCAACCATATGACCTGTCTACATAGCATCTAGTGTTAACATAAATATATATATATATATATATATATATATATGTACCTCATTTATTTTCTTTGAGTCATCCTGCAGCAGATTACCTTGGAGTGAAGAGTTTTATTTCCTTGACCTACTTCATCAATATGTCATCATTTCTAATCCCATAATTCTACAAGTTAGAATTTCTCAAGGAAACCTATTTCTTTCTTTATAACCAATGAGTCCAAAGAGAAATCCATTAGAAAATGTCAACATCTATTTCCTTATTGATTATTGAATAATGACCATTATCTTGATGGCTGCTTTCTATAAATGTTGCATTCAGTGAGTTTCCCAGGAGCCTCTTATAACATAGATGTCACATATGTTTTACAAACATCCTCCTACAACGAGTAATCCTTCTTCAATTCTTCCATCATGATGTAAATCCTGGAGTGATGCATTTATCTAATATACCATGCTTCCTAACAACCCGATAGATACCTCTTAAAGAGGAATATGATCTTAATTATAATATATATCTTTCACTTATTATTTCTTAGGCATTGTCGAATCCAGTTCTTCCATTTTTATGATGATATGGGCTTCTTCCTTTTTCCTATTTTCCTCATTAAATTATGGGACAATATTTCATTACACCCATAGCATCGTATCTTATCCATGTTTCATATTTGCTTCTTGAAGACCAAACTTACCGAATCTTCCCTTTCTCTTTAATATGGAATCATATGCTTGATTCTCTTTATTTGATTCTATATCCACTTTAGATTTTAACCTTTTCTCTTTTAATTCTCATAGAGACCATATATTCTGGAATGGTGTTTCTTCTTTCTTTCCATAAATGATTGAAGTGAAGTTTTCCCAACGCTCTGGCAGAGCATTCAGCACCACTGTAGTTTATTTCTCTATCAAACATTTCTTCTCCCAATTCCTACAATTGATCTTGTATTTCATAAATCTTCATGAAGTTATTTCCTCCTCTCTAGACTTCTGTAATGTGAATATTTCTTGTCTTAGAGATATTACTTTCCCTGCAGTACTTACGGATAAATTCTCCACCAATTTGTCATATATATCTTTTGAGGATTATATTTTGATACATAGGGAATGAGATAGTATTTTATGGATTCTATAATAATCCTTTGGACTCTTATTTCTCCCTTCATGTATTTGGAATGAATTCATTGTCCTGTTATTTCCATGCAAGAAAGTTTGAAACCTTAACTAGTTTGTTGCTTTCTTTGCAAAAATTAATTTTTGATAGATTCATATGAATTCATAAAGATACCTACTTGAGTATATTATTTTTGTCTTCTTCCTTGTTGATGATGATGTAGATATAAGCTCCCTCTTAGATTTACCTTGTATCCTTGATGATGATGATGATCAAGGATGATGACTTCAACAAGGTGGCTTGATGATGTCTCCAACAATGTTGATTTGACTTCAACACCAAATATTTGTTGATGGTGATGGTTTCTACATGGTGTCCTTTTTCTTGAAATGGATTTTCCAAAAAATGCCTCTTAGAACTAAAGATTGACTCTTCAATGTGGATCTCTTACTTTTCTTAGAAAAAAAAACGATTATTGATCTCTTGATACTTGAGTGTCTTCTTTCCAAACAAACCTTTCTTATCTTCAACACCTTAGCTCTGATACCATGTTGAGAATTTGGTAGGGTAGTGTTTAATCAAATTATCTTACTTAATAACTACTTGTATTATACTTGTTATACTTATATTACTTAGATTTATCTTCATTAGCTTATTATGTCTTCCATGAAGTCAATTATCAAAAACACAAGAGACACAGAATTGTGGCTCTTCAAGCGAGGGCCAAAACATCTAGCTCTTGGAGATGAAAAACTCAAAGTAATTATTCTTCTTACATCTTCAATTTAAAAGTATCATGACCATGACACGAACATTTGACACTAGTATGCCTCCAATACCCTTGTCGCTTTCTCTTCTCACCTCCTTATGTTGATCTTATTTTTTGCATTGTGTTGTAACTTCATTAGGGAAGCTCAGTCCCTAATCTAGAAACCACAAACCTTCTGTTCCTTTTCCTCCAAAAAGGTCGTCCTCAGCCTTGTTATTATACCTAATACCGACATACTTTTCCTTGTTTTAATGCCCTTCGTTTACGCTATGGATACTCTCAGTCCTCTTCCTGAGATATCCAATATACAGTGATCCAATATTGAGGCCCGAATTACACTTCTTGCATGGTCCTTTCCTTCGCTGCCAAGCCTTTGATTTCCCTTTTTCAGGAACATGCTGCTCCGTCGGGAACATCTTAAGATATTCCATTTTTCCTTCTTCGGTGAGACATTGCAAGTCCATTTCAGAGATTGATTGATGGGGCATTTAAAGGATATGAATCCTTCTAAAGAAGGGAGAAATCCTGAGGCTAGCTGACCCTTCTCAGACTCTGCCTATGGATATGCAATATTCCACCTCGATAATTTCTGCTATAGGGTCCTTGAGGACGCTTTATAAGGAAGTTGCTGCATAAATAAGGCAAACCAGTGCTGGGAGGCCCTAGAAAAACTCTAATAAAACTCCCCTATAGAAAATGAGCTCAAATAAATTCATCTATATGGGTTATTCAGATCTTTCCAAACTAGATCTCTAAAACAATGCTCAATGAGAGAGCTTACAGCATTATAAGAACATAAGCATGAACTCTGCAATTATGAAATGCACCATAAGAGGGAAAATGCTGCAGCCATCATTATATTATGATATCAGTAGTAAAATACAAGAAATATCATGAGGGACAAGCCACTCATACTTTAAGAGCAAACCTCCAATGAATAAGCAGTGTAATACAAGAATTGCTGAAAATCCATAAAATGACGGAGTAGGTGCAACTACGCTGAGTACATGAAGGTATAAGCTACTGAATATGAATAAATGTACATATGGCTGAAGGAATACAAGAAATAAGCCCAATAGGAAGGAAATGGGCTGAAATACAAGATTTCTAGCCAATCTATGAAGATTGCTAGAAATGTTGGAGAAAATACAAAATGTGACAACCATGTTGTCACTGCAACTTAACCCAAACATGAATGAGGCTGTGGCTGATCTGAAATCTGATTTCCCTCCTATGATAATGTCTCCAACACAAAGGGCTAATCCCTTTGTCTCAAAAACATCCTCCTTGAAGCTCCAGAAACCCCTCTCTCACTGCCTCCTCCAAAATAACGCAGTTTCTCTCATGGACTGTGCAGTGGGAGATGATGGAATTTTGGCCCATGCCAAATGATCTGAAATAATGCCCGGGAATCCTCCTTGCAACTCCTCTGATGAATATATCACTCCTGCACTGAAGAAAAATAAACAAGAGAGACTCCATGAGTTCCTCTCTAGCTGCACCCAGCGACACAACGTCCTCTCTGCTACAGAGCTAACACCGTAGGAGATGAATGAAGATGTGGCCAATGTTGGATTGAGGAAATGTAGCTCAATCCTCATCCTTCCTTGAGGAAGAGGTATGGATTCTCGACCGGGAACACCCTAG
Source organism: Pinus albicaulis (assembly GCA_034641835.2). NCBI lineage: Eukaryota > Viridiplantae > Streptophyta > Pinopsida > Pinales > Pinaceae > Pinus > Pinus albicaulis. The sequence continues at coordinate 57,220,814 of CM076572.1, forward strand.
TGCCCGAGGGCACCATCACCCTGCTAAATAGCCCGGGGATGCAAGCTCTTACAAACCCAAAGTCTGAAATCTAAAACATATCATAATGAAAATGGGCTGCCATCTCCTCCATATAAAGTGAGAGAACTCTTCTCCACCATGGTCCCACCAATTAGGGTTTCCACCCTTGCATGAATGTCTTCCCTCCAAAACTGCGCAACTTCTCTAGGAAGCTTCTCCTCCATAGGCAACGCTATTGACTTTAGTCAAAGATGACTAATCTAAGTGAGCTGGGTTCCATTCACACCCTTGGTGTTTATTTCAGCTGCTTTATTTACTCCCTTTTCACATTAGGAGTGTTATTTCTTCATAAAAAAGGGGCTAAGGTGTCTCCTTCCCCATTTTATTAAACAAAAATAAAATGTGCAACTATAATGTTCCATTTTAGCTTGAGGATAAAAATTGGGAACATTACAAAGCCACCCTCTTACGCACTGTATTCTTCAATAATATGAGACCTTATCTTCTTCTTCACACTGTATATATACTTCTCAAATTTCGCATTGCAGTTCAGATATATATTACAGACATTGAATGAGGTATATTAGACTCAAAATAGAGGTATATTATCCCCCTTTTCCTTCATTGTTTGATCTTAGTATTTAGCACCAGTTGTAGCCCTTAACCTGCTCTAATATCACAAAACGTCTTTGAATTCTTGCTGTGTCAAATTAGGCTGCAAGCCCTTCTTTATATAGGGACTTTATCCCTCTTTTAGGCTGACATGTATTGCTATAGGTAAGCCTACTTGAACAACTGATTGAGGGCCAACTTGTCAAGGAGTCTTTCCAACATATTTTGAGTTGACTTCATGGACCAAGGTGACAAGGTCTTGGAGCATATAATTTTCCATTTTCAAGTGTAATGTGACTTCACATACATGAGTCTATTTTATACATTTATGACAAGATGAAAAATCCCTAAAAGACATCAAGAAGAAGTCTTCGACCTATAATTAAAACTACTTGCTCATGAAACCCATGAGCCAAGATTTACAAAATATATTTTATTATCTTTGTCTTCTTCATTACATAAATTCATAATTACATAGTCATTATGAAGACCGATCCTAGTTACACTTTCCAAGAGGCACCTCATGTTTTTTTTCATTGTAACTCCATATTATTTTTCATTTCATTAAAAAACAAATCGCAATTATATTATGTTATTTTAATTTCAATCCAAATTGATCTAGTATTTTTTCCAGAGCCACATTGGCACAACACCTAGATCCATAATGATCCACTTATCTTTTTCCACCAAAATATATTACATTTTGACCTTCCATAGCTCAAAACTCTTTCCATTTAATTTCTCAATCTCTAGCTTTGAATTTCTCACAATTTTCTTTCACAGCAAGAATTGAGATTACAAATCTCTCATAGTAACAAGGATTTCCACATGCCCAAGCCAAAAACCTTGTAGGCCCCTTCTATTTGAAACAACGTCCATTAGGTTTATCACCCCCTATAAAGTGGTTCTCCACCCCTTGTGACCCCCCCTATACTCCTAGTGAAACAATCTAATACAAATAATTTAACACATACCCGATACAAATGTAATTCTCCTACTCAATCTAGAGAGTAAGTGAGAATAAGATGAAATCACTAAATGAAACATTCACCATTTGTGTATGTTCTTATTGATTTCCATATCTATCTAGAAGTATCTTGAAACATAGCCATGAATATTGATGAAAACAAATTGCAATATAGGTTCCAGGAGTTCATAATGTAGAAGAAATGTTGTCATTTTCATCCCAACTTGTTGATACATATTCAAACCTATAACGCGAAGTACAAATTATTTATGCCCAAATGGATTCTATTATAATTTAAAAGAATTTGTTGATTGGAAATAGTGAGGTGAATTTTTCAAATCAGCCAACTTATTTGGTCATAGTTTCTAAAAAGGTTGACATGTATACTTCTTAAAACATTGTGGATCTCAATGAAGATCATTTCGATTTTTCTTTAACTAGTAACAAGGAGTATACAAGGGGATGTAAAAATCAAGAATGTTATGGGGTGATATTATATTTTCTCCACCACATTTTGGATGAGGTGGATTTTAACAAAGTGTGTTTATTGAATTAGGAGGCAAAAGGAGTTTCCTTGAACTCATAGTGGGGTTTGGAGAATATGTGTTTATTTTGTTGAAACTTAGCAAGTTATCCAATACGATACATGGAATAATGTGGGTTCCCTAGCTTAATTCCAGTATTGAAGACTTGATTTTAACCTAGATGATTGTGGTCAAGGAAACTACCCATTATGGCTTCAATTCCCTCTTACTTTTGTTAATTCGAGATATTTTATGGATTTGTTTGCTAATCGTTTTAGAAAGGTGTTGATCCCAGATGGAAAATAATAACTCATTCCAACTCACCTAATATTCTATGCGAAGGTAAATTTAAAAAATATTTTGTCATGATTTATTTTTTTTAGGACTCATGATGGAATTTAATGATTGAAAGTTCATTGTTTGAATTTTTATAATGGATACCCTGTTTTCCAAGCACAATATCATCTCATCAGATATTGTTTCTATCAGAAGCCCCCTCTACTCCCCTATCTTTAGGTGAGGTGGGTACTTCATTGGCCCCAACATGTAAGGAAAGATCCTTGTTTGGTTTAGTTGATGTTTCTAAGGAGGGAACCTATAAGGAACCTCTAGGAGGGTTAATCCCTATTTTAAGGTTTGGATTTTGCAATAGGGACTGGGGAGTAGTGGTTCAAGAGAATTACTTCTAAATTAATTATACCCATGACACAAAATAAACTTCCAACGACTTTGAAGTTCTTCTAGTTCCTCTAGCTAATCCTCTAATCTAGGAAACATAGACATCTATAGCCATTAGTAGTGCTTGTATTCAAAATATGTAATTGGATGAGGGGTTGCATTTAAATCTAACAAACATAAGTGGGATTTGTCTCCTACAATGTCGAACATTCTTCATTGTACTATGAGCCCATCCCACGAGTGAATTATTTTAAGGAAGATATGGCATACTTGCATGAGAGGGAGGTACCTTACTTGGTGGCTATAGAGATCATTATCCAATCCCTTTTTATTTGAATGAACCTCTATACTTTTTAATGGATGTTAGAGGGATAAATATCCCAGGTAAGAATAAAGTGGTTTGAGGAGTCTTCCAAAAACTTGAGCCAGGAATAGTTTTTTTTTAAAGAGGGTTAAATCATCCAATTTTGACCTTTGTAATCATCTAAGATATGATTGGATTGGTCCATTTTGTGCCACATATTGTGATTAGGGATGAGGTGAGTTGGTGTTATCCCTTTCAGCATATATGCATAATTTTGTTACAACTTTGAGGAATGATTCAAGCAACATTGTGTGTGGATTACTGTGCTTTTTTAGGAGAGATTGCTTGGTTTTGTTTTTTGTATGACACAAACCTTAGCTTTACATGTACTTGTCTCTAGACATGGATGGAAACCTCTCTTCTATATGCTGAATGAATAATTTGTGGATGTTTTAACATGGTTGAATGGGATGGATAATGTAGGAGCATGAGAATAATAGTGTTTTATACTATATAATTATAGATTCATTCACATACAAAAGGAGATAATTTGTATAGTCTCCTAAATGTCACATAATGAGATAAATAAATATGATCTACTTTTTTTTAACATATGGTTAACTGTTTTAGCATAAGAAAAGGAGTAGTTTTTATTTTCTAGGTTTCAGAAGATCTTAACATCATTGATTTAGATATGAGTCTTCCTCATATAAGGGAGTTGTAAGCATTGTAATAATTAAGAGTAATTGTAATTAACAATACATGTGATATTATATTAATCCAATTCTCTATGTTACATATATGTGTGTGTGTGTGTGTTTTCATTGTGGCTTTGTCTTCATCAAGTGATATCAATGTGGGTATATTTACAATAAGTAGTTTCCTATCATGATGTAAATAGATTGATTGTTTGGATTATTTTCTTGGAGTGTGAAACGTAACATAAAATGATAAAGAATATAAGTTCGTTCTACTCTTTTTTTTTTGTGGTTCACTCAAATTTTATTTACTCTACAAGCCATCAGACCAATTCACATTGCGAGAAGATATAGTTTGTGGTGCATAAAAAATATTCAAAGAAGATTTTCCTTTTCCATCAAAGGTTCCATGAGACTACTAACTCTAGAATATTCATGTGAATGATAATATGATTATGAAATAGTGATCTTCCACATGACTTGGGTTGACTTACATAGTAATATTCATGCTTTAATAATAATTGAAGCTATTCACATTAAAATTATATTCAGTTATTGTGGTGATTATAAAGTACATGGATGTTGTAATGAAAACTAGAAATTAGATTCTAAAAGTGGATGTTGAAGTACAAATTTATAGCTAGATTGTGGAATGCCATATACAAATGAATTTTATGTTGCAACCCAAATGATTGGACAATGCATAGGAATGTTTAAGTGCGAGATAGATTTTTTTGGACATTGATTGTTATATGTTTCACACTCCAATTCTTCAATTTCTCATTTAATTGTGATGTTGTGATTTTTTTTGTGTTTTCAATGGTTGTGTTTTTGTTTTGGTGAGTGTAGTGTTGTATTTTGGTGTGAAGCTAAAGTTTACATAACCAGATATTTATTTCCATGTTTTATAGTTTTTCTAACCTGTGTTGATGTTGTAGCTAGGTGTGCATTGAAACTACTTGGAGCTGGAAATTTCCAAAGCATATACCCATTTTCAATCATCGTTCCATAGTTGCTACAAATAAGAGGAAATAGCAATCCGATAGTAGAATAAACTCATTATAGAATCCTACAACTAGATCATTGTAAAAAGGATCCACCATCTTGTTGTGGAATCATGCAATTGTAAAAGGATCGCATGGGACATAGTTTCTCATTTCTATTTCTATTGAGGGACATAGTTTCTCATTTTCCAAGAAGGAGGGTATGAGAATATAGATATGTAATAAATATTTTCACAAGAGATGCATCATGAACATTAAAATTTAGAGGGAAATTGTGTTAGGGAGATTTCGAGCCTATAACAATAGAAAGAAAAGCCATATCATTCCAATTGTGAGCAATTTGTAATTTTCAAATTGCACTCCACTCTTGTGTTTTAGTGTATTCCTCCTTGAAAAAATTAAAAATAAGATAGCAGTCAATTCAAGATATTCATGAAGTTAGAGATCATACCATATCATAGTCTAAGGTCGCAATTTGAAGATTCAATGTCCAATTTTGTAGCGTCATCAAATTTGCGAAGAAGGGATACATTTATAATTAGATTTAAATATCAATATAAGAGTGAAGGACAATTTATGGAAACCCAATGAGTAGTTGTTTTGTACGGTGAATTTTTTTTGTTATAAGGATGATGTAGGGACATCTTTGTGTCATTTTGGTACTTAAGTAGTGTAATAAAAGGGCGGTGAGCGCATTGAAATTGAAAGAAGGTACAAAATATTGTGAAAGACACGCATAACAAAGGGAATGGCTTAGTGAAAGAAGATGCCATGATTATGAGTTTGGCGTAGAGAAGGCCTGATAGTTGAGCTAAAGGAGAAATTGAATATTTTGAGGGAGTTGATAAGACAGAACCTGAATCATGGTTGCAAGCTAAAAATAAGAGTTAAATGGCTTGTTAGGACTCCATTGGATCTCCGAGGTTGAGAAGAGACCAGAAAAGGTAACCACATACCAATCTTTTTCCAAGTAGCTATCCCTACTAGGTAGGAGAGGGATCCCTCCACAAGATCACAACCAAGATGACTAGATAAAGAGGATTTGAGGCTAGTTATAGTAGCACTAGGGTTTGGTTTATTTATTTTGAGTGTTGGATGGTGAAGAGGTCAAGGCAAAAAAGGATCACAATTGCAGAGATTTGATGGGGCAAGATAGATAATCACATTAACACATTAAGGTATCTTGATGGAGTGGTTTAGACTGCTAGGGTTTCAGAAAATATCATGGAAAATATGAATTCTTTTCAATTAGAAGAAGATGAAACAAAATTGCAACTATTCCTCCAAAACAGAGCATTAGCTAATGAATTTTGTTTATCTGACTTAGGAATCAATTACATTCAGAGATGGCATGAATATTGAAATCAAAATACATTCAAAAAATTTAAAACATGAGAAGAAACAATGTTAAAACACATTAGCACAGGAATCCCACTAAAATAGCTGCAACTCAGTATATTATTTCTTGCCAAAAGTTTGATTACACTAGTGTTCAATGATCAAATTCTACAGCATCCAACCCTTGCAATGAGAAAGGAAATGAAATATATAGACCAAACACTACTTCTCCCACTCTCGAGGGTCAAATCCCTGACTTGTGGAGCTGATCCCAAAGTGCTCAACTGGATTCCTAATGACTAGGGAGGTCAACAAACTCATCCTTGTCATTCATGAAACATATTCACTTTAACCAAAATTACATATTTACATGATGTATCTTACCCTAATAAATATTTATGACATAATTACATTTACATTTCACAAGTTCATCAGTAAATTTCCTTGAAATCCATCAATCAATTGAGAAAACTTGAAAATTTTGGAAAAATCAGTCAATTGTAAAACTCACAGTGTGCTTGGAAAAAGCGCAGTGTGCCTAGTGAAAAGCACAATGTGGGCCTTCAAAGCCACTTTTGAGTGACTTCCCGAAGTCAAAAATGGGCCTAAGATGGCTCATTGGAAATATCTTCCATTGTAGTTGTTGAAAATGTGCTGAAGCTCTAAAAATGGTTGAGTGAAGCTCCTCAAAAATTCAATCATCCCAAGACTACTCAAAAAGCGCAGTGAAAGGCTGAAAAAGGAGTCTGAAAGGTGGTTTTTGAGTGGTTTTTTTCCATTTCCGCTTGTCAAAATCTCTGTTTCTTAGTGCCAATAGTCAAATTTTTATTTATACATCACTTTGAATCCAAATATGAAAATAGTTTCTCATTTTCTGGCCTCCACAAAAAGCGCAATGTGGCCCACGCTTCGCGTTTTGCAAGCTGACTATGAAAAAAGTCTGTCAAACTTTGAAAAAATGCCCAAAAATATTAAAAATTGGTATATTAAGTGATGATGAGGTGTCTCAAGTAATCAAGGAGGCATCAACAAGTAACTTAATTTTTTCCTCCTCCTTTTGCTTGATTAGGGTTTTCTTGAGTTTATCTTTCAACTGCTTGATCTTGATGTTGCAAATATTGTTTCTGGTGGTCTATCTATTAGCCATGTGTCTGAGCATCTCATTGTCTTTTTTGGCCTTATGGAGGACCTTCTCAAGGTGAATGTTCACTCTGTCAAGCCACACTTATTTTTCATCATTGATTTCCTTTGCAATTCTTTCCTCAAGGCTGATTTGTTTTGCCTCATGTTTCTCCTGCTCTAATGCTCTCTTAAGACCTCTTGTTTTTGGTCTTGTCTTGGTGGTTTGAGTCTCACCATGGTCAGACTCATCAAGTGCCAACACTTCTTTGCCTTTGGTTTCTTTCCTCTTGGCCTTCAACAACTCTAATTCTAGAGTGTTTTTTATCTTTCAGCTACTTGTTTTCTAGTTCAAGGAAGGATATGAGAAATTGTTCTCTGGCCATATTGTCCTACAATTCTCTAGTTTTGGCATCTTTCTCTTTGATGATCAGATTTGAGGCTTCATGATCATCTTGTACATCCAAGTACACCAAGTCAAACACTCTTTCTTCCTCATGAAGGTCTTCCTCCTCTTGAATAACTGGTTCTTTCTACTTTTGATTTCCCTGTTTTGTTGATTAAAAAGGCAAAGCCCCTTCCAAAATATGTGGAGAAAAAACTTGCCTGGGTCCCCTTTGGTACATTTTGACCTCTTTGACCTTTTTGGTCTCTTTCACTGTGGAACTTATAGATAACCTTGTCTTTATGTAAGGAATTGTTGCTGGTGGTGGAATACCTCTAGCAGGCTGACTTGGATCAGCGGTGAAGACATCTACCTCAATGAAGGTCTCCCATGCAATGTTCAGCTAATTAAGGTGGTGAAGGATAATGATTTTAATTAGAGAGTAATAGAAGATTCCATTAATTTGAAGCTCATAATATCTTTTTTGCACTATGTAGGCCATATTATCAATACTTCTATACAAATAGTAGGGGAGGTTGAGCAATTTCACCCTAGTGAAATGCATGAGCAACCTGATGTGATAGTTGTATAATCTAGAGAATCTGCCCTCACAAGTGATGTATTTCATGATGGTTTTCATCATGGGGGAAAACGTGTTCAAAAAATTACCAAAAGGAAATATCTTTTTGATGTTATCTTTATAAGGTGCTTTTGTATATGGTTCATATAGATGGGCATATGAATCCTTAGTATTGAACCATTTTTCACCCACATTGGTATCCCTGTTGTTTCTGCAATGATGTTAGTAGAAATGGCGAAGATCACCTCTGCTATAGTCACTTGGTTATTTTGGAGGTTTCTAATGAAAATCTTGGTCAAAGTAGGATGACTTTGGACTCTTTGTACCATCTCACAAAATTCAAAGCAACCTACATGTTGGAAAAATTTGATAGCTAAGGGTGATGACATTAACTCCCTAGTGTTTGATGGCTCTGATCTAATAATTCTCCCTCCTTTTTTATATGTTTTCTTATCTTCTTCTTTGGAATTTATTTCCTTTTCCATTATGTTTCTTTCTTCCTCCATTATGTTTAGTTTGTTTTTGAAAACCCTAGGGAAGAAGGGGAAGGGAAAGGGAGTAGGATTGTAGGGTTAGGGGATTGTGATGGGCGAGGGAAAATTTGGGGGAATGTATAAAGGGATTAGGGAGCTTAGGGAAGTGATGGGGGGGTGAAATATTTAGGGAAATAGGGTAGGAAATTTGTATTACAGGGAGGTATCTAGCTGCCTAGGAAAGCACAACTAGTATGGTAGGGTTTAGGGAATAGGGCTTGGAAATGGGAAATGAGTAAATGTAAGGATAATGGGGAGTGATTTAGGGTATAGGGAAGGTAAATGGGTCTAGGGGAAAGCAATTAAGTTTTAAAATTATGAAACTAGGGTTTCAATACTCAAAACATGACATAAAATGTAAGGGAGGGTATACACCATTAAATTAAAACCACAAGATGAAAGGAGGGGCTATATGAGGTGTACTTACTTGCAAACAAGTGTGGAAACCCTGAAGTGAAGCTAAGAACCTCTGCAATGAAGATTTGGGACCGTGGATTCCTTCTGCAAAAATCAAAGCGTACAGAGGAAAATCACAATGAGAGACTGTGAAAAGCGCAATGCCTTTGGAAAAAGAGCAGTGTCGCTCTTGCAAAAAGTGCAACGCCTTTGGAAAAAGTGCAACGAATGACCTAGAATTTGATTTTCTGAAGCAAAAATCGATTTTTTTCTTGGGGAGGATGAGAGCTCGATGCTTTAAGGATGCAAATGAATGATTTTTTGTTCTGTAGGAGCCTTTATACTTGGATAAATTCCATTAAACAAACTTGGGACCTACTTTTCCTTTCTTAAAATTGACTTTGCATTTCTCGTTATCTTTAATTTCTAAATTAGATAATTTAACTTCATATTTTGATGGCTTAGGAACACTGATTGAATTTTTGAAAATTTACTCATTTGCTGATGGAACTTTGAGTGTGCAGCTACCTAGAACTCTGAGAACTTTACAAATTAGGAAAATAAAATTATATTTTTCTCTGAAATCAAATTTACAAATCAAAATTATTGATGAAATTTCTTTATTGGAACCCCTTCATTTTCTGGACTTGTATGCATGAAATGGTGATTTTATGACCTTGGAAACCCCAAGACCTAATGGAGACTCTAACTGAATGAAACCATGATGAAAATGACGATGATAAGTCACGATTGATGGTACACTCAACAAAGTGGTGAAGTGAGACAACAAGTTATAAAGTTTTGAAAGGAGTGAGATCAGACCTAAATTTGCACCAAGTGACCAAATTTTTGCATGATGACCTAATGGAATGAAAAAAATTTCAAAATGGGACCCTAAAATGACATGAAAAGAGTTTATTTGATCACTGGTGGAAGGATGCAAAAACTGAAACTAACATTGGCTCCAGCTGGGGATGACAACTCCTTGGAGCTGTCAAGAACACCGTAGACCAAGTGCCTATCCATTGGGCATGGAGTAAAAAGTTGTAAAATACTGAAAAATGAATATAATAAAATGTCTCAAGACTACGTCAAAACTGATTGAAAACTGACTCAAGACTGACTAACTTGATTTTGACTTAAATTTTGAAAACAACAGAAAACCAATGAAACTTTATGGCCTTCACCTCGGGCTCTAAGCTCTCGTGATTCTCCACTTCAAACTTTGCAGAATGTTAAACTGATATTTACAATGGAATTGAGAGATATAAAATCTGCATCAGAAAATATAATGCTTAAGGAGCCTACCATTTACCAGTCCTCCTAAGCATTCTTCTCCATTCATATCCTTCAATATGAAAGGATGTTGTCCATGTAAATTTGAGATTTTGTATGGCCCTTTCCACAAGTTTTCAAATTTTCCGTGCCTCCCTTTTTCCTCATTCCTTGTATCCCACCAAAGGACTACATATTCAAGCTTAAAATTATCCGCCTTGGTCTTGCAGTCATACACCTTATTTATCTTCTCATGAAGCTTTGAGGTGTTTTGAAATACCTCATCTCTCATTTGCTGAAGGTGGATCATCTGATTTATTCAGTGTTGTACATCATTCTTCTCACTTCCTACTTCTTGTAACAATTTCATGACCGAGACTGCAAGTGATGTAGGAAAAATAGTGTCTACACCATAAACCAACTGAAAAGGGGACATTCCTATAGATTTCTTACTACTCACCTTGTTCGCCCACAAAGCATTAACAAACCTTTTGTGCCAGTTCTTATTGTTTGCCTCAAGAATATTATTTATGATATTAATCAAATACTTATTAGAAGATTCCGCTAAAGAATTACCTTATGGATAATAGGTGGTTGATTGCCCCAATTTGATGTTGTACTTGTCACAGAACTTAACCATTCCTTCGACTTGAATGCATAAGCATTGTCGGTAATGATATTATGAGGAAAACCAAAACAAGACAAAATGTTAGTCTCCAAAAACTAAATAATTACTAAATATGTTGCTTGCCTTGTTGGGATTGCTTCGATCCATTTGGTGAATTAGTATGTGGCCATTAATATCCATTTATGTTGTGCAGATGATGTAGGGTGAATCTCTCCGATGAAGTCGAGGCCCCACTGTTGAAAAGGTGCATGTGGTGAAATAGGTTGCAAAGGTAATGGAAGAAGTTTTCTTTTACCTTGAAACACTTGACACTCATGGCAACTCATCATTGTTTTGTATAAGTCCACAAAAAGAGTTGGTCAGTAATATCCCGCTCTCAACACTTTGTTAGCCGTGGTTTACCAAAACATGTGGCCCCCACAATCTCCCCTATGGAAATCATTCGTTACTTATTTTTCTTCATTTTCACCTAAATATTTCAGCAAAATACCTCTTGCATATTTCCAATAAAGGGCGTTGTCAAAAATGCAGTATTTGGAAGCCTTCAACTTCAAAGACCTACACTTACTCTTAGACATGCCTGGAGGAGGGTTTAAATGTTGAAGAACATATATAATTTCTGAATACCATGGAGACAAAATAAATATATCAGATACCTATATAAGAGTGTCATCCTCTTCTTCATCGAACAATGTTGAAATGAGTTTGATGTCTAGGGCATGTAAGTTTGACTCAACCATGAGCTTGGTTAGACCCTAACCTTTGATCAGCTTTGTGGACTTGATCTTGAGGTCATATTCTAACATTGCTGCTATCCTTTTCCCTCTTCTACCTTCCGGACATGTCTACATAAGAACATATTTTACTGCTCATTGGGGACATAAGCCAGAATATGTGAATGTAAAATGTATACACGAAAAAACTTCAAAGATTTTACCAAATCCAAGGCTTGATTCTCAATGATATTGTACCGAAGAGTTGCATCCCTGATGGTTGTACTGAAAAATGCTATGGGCTACTCAGTCTTGTCCTTTTTCTAAATCAAGACTGCATCCAATGTATGCTCAGAGGCAAATGAGAAAATGATAAAATCAATAGAATATTTTGGGATTTTTAAAATAGGGGTTGTGGTTAAAGAAAAATTCACTGAGTTAAAATACTTCTTGGCATCCTCGAACCACTTTACCTCATTCTCTTTCTTTAACATATTGGTCATTTCTCGAATATTCTCAGCCAAATTTGGAATAAATCTACATAAGAAGTTCATCTTACCATTGAAAGCTTGGATTTGTTTCTTGCTCCGTGGAAATTCAATTTGTTGAATTGCCTCAACCCGAGAAGGGTCAATCCAGATGTGACCAAGAATATTACCCTCCGCCATGGAAAAAACGCTCTTTTCAGGTTAAGAGAAATTTCAAATTTCCTGCATTTCTGAAATATAATCCTTAAGTGATACAAGTGTTCATCATCGAAATGAAAGAAAACTGTCAAATCATCTAAATATACCACTAAGAAAACATCTTTCTCATCTACAAAGGCTATGTCCATCGCCCGCTGAAATGTGTCCCTTGCATTATTGAGTCCGAATGGAATCTTAGCATACTTAAATATGCCCAAAGGTGTTGTGAAGTAAATTTTATCTTGGTCCTTCTCATGTGCTAAAATATGATTGTATCTCGAATATCCATCAAGCAGTGACATTCAGGATGCTCCAACCAATCTTTGTAGGGTGTGATCCATTTTGGGAAGGGGATAATTATCCTTAAGGGACACCTTGTTCAAATTTCTATAATCAATACAAAGCCTTATTTCTCCAGTATTTTTTCTTACCGGGACTAGATTTGATATCCAGTCAGAAAATATGATAGGAAGAATGATACCTGATTTGTAAAGTTTGTTCACCTCCTTTTCAATCAATGGCAGCAACCTCAGGTTGATCCTTCTTAGCTTTTTTCTGGAGGGCTTTTGGTTGAGCTTAATTGGAATGGTATGCTGAATAATATTCTTATCATTTACCTTCAAGTCTGCATAATCTCAAGCAAAAATATCAGAAAATTCAGAAAGTAAATCAATGTATTTGTCTTTTACCTCAAGAGATAAAGGCTTGGACATTTTGACCATCTTAGGATTGTCTGTTGTTTCGATGTTTACATCTTCCACACCTTTCTCCATAGGAACCAATGTTGGCTTCCTCGCTACATCATATTGGTCAAACAATTTTTCCAAAGGTAAGGGACCTCTTGGAATATTTTTATCCTTCAGCTGTAATATATCAACCTGGGTGGCTTCGATGACTTGATCATCCTTTTCATAAACTTCATCAATGAAATAATTCTCGAATTCTCCTTTATTCTGCAGAAAATTGTTTACCTGCTTATCATCCCAAAATACTTGCCAATACCGTAAGTTTTCTAGAACAGTGGGACGATGTTTAACATGGATTTCAATATTTCTATTGGAAAATATAGGGATCTTGAAATTACTTTTTGTTGTAGCAAGCATATCTTCCATGAGATTCTGACTTCTCGGCACTACTGAAAATGTATGTTCAGGAAACATATTTAGGATATCCAGTACAACATTCCTGTATTCTCTCATTCATGGATGCTTGGCCTGGTATTCCCCTTTTACCTATTTTATCACAAGTTCGGAGTCACCATAAACTGAAATTCTTCTTGCGCCCAAATTTTTTCAGGATCTTGAGGCCAGTGATCAATGCCTCATATTCCACCTCATTATTAGAAAAATCAAAAGCCAGCTTGTATGAACATAACCTTACATTTTTAGGAACTTTACTTGGCTGATGAAGAGGAATGAGGATCCAAATTATGATGTCTGCCCCGTCTTTCCCCAAGGCACCATCAAAATCCATGGTCCAAAGACCATTTTCATCATCCAAGTGTTGGAATTCTGATTTATGCTCTATCTCAACTTTCCAGGCCACTTCTTGATTTTTTTATGAACTTTTCTCTGCCTTATCTGATTACTTCTCTGAAGAACTTGGAATATTTTATTTTCCCTCATCTAAAACTATTCTGATACAATTAGAAATTACTGGAATATATTCTACTTCTACAAGCTGACTATCTACATCATTCAAGCCACTATCATTAAACAAAATAAATGATTCTAAATATGTATGTACAAAATTATTTGTTTGACTGTTAGGATTCTCTTTTCTGGTTATCATTTACTTCATTTTCGTTTCTTGGTACAAATTTATCAATTTTCTGAAAACTGGAATGGTGGCATAAGAGAAGTTTAGTTGCAAAGTGCCTCAACTTCGCTCTCCAAGATCTCGATAGAAATATACCAAAACGTGATGGTATATCAACTACCACCACATCCATCAAGACATTCTTTGCTATAATTTGTTCAAGGGAAACTACTAAATCCTTAATGAGACCTTGATTATGGACTCTACCCGAATCAAAGGAATACAAGTCATGGTAAGGACGAGTGATATCTAGGCCAAATTTCTCCATAATGGCTTTCGGAATCAAATTGTGGGAAGCTCCAGAGTCAAGCATAGCATTGTGCATGATATTTTGGTGAATTCTCATACTCAAATAGAATTGGGGAACTTCATTATCCTCTAACTGACTGTCTATTCTTGGAAAAAATATAAGTTCAGGTTGGCCATCTTCGACATTTACCATATCAGATAAAGGATCTAATTTTAACATTTTGGCTACATGAGACTTATATTGATTGTTATTGACAAGTTTAGTTAAAGGTATAGACACTTTCAATTTGGAAATTTCAGTTTCTAAGCTGAAAGGAATGGATTTGTCTACCTCTTTAATGATGATGGCTCTTTTGTGGGCATGATCCTTTGGTGTAGCTTCTTTCTTCTGATTGTCCTTTTATTTTCCCAGTGTGCTTGTAGATGGATGACTAACCTTGCTCTAATTTGTAGCTACATGTTATTTTTCTTTATTCTGATTACTTTGAGGATTCTGCTTCGGTTCAGTATCCTTTTGTTTGGATGCCCGCTTCTAAATATGATTTACTGGGACATCTCTACCCCTCAATGATTATTGCCTCTGCTGTGAGTTGAGTGCACTCAAGTAGCCGCGTTGATAATCATCAAATTCAACCTTCAACTCATGATTGGTGGCTAATATGTAGTCTTAATCCTTGGGAACATCTGTCTTCTCAACATAATCTTCATTTTTTGTCAAAAATATGGGCTAGCCATCAGCTGTAAAGAAGTGATTTTATTCAACAATATGATCTTCTTATTCTTCCTCAAATCCTTGAGCATAATTTTGTTGCAAGAGTGTTCAAATATGTTGTTGTTATGCTGGTTTCTCATGAGCCCTCTGTTCTCTTTGTTTGATTCTGAATTGAGGCTGTTGTTGCTATCTTCTGAAGTTAGGATTTCTAACTTGTGGTTCCAGTTCTCTTTCTGTTATGGAAATCTTGTCAACCATCCTTTCTACTGTTCTTGTCAAAGTGTCTAGTTTTACATCATAGGATGAGGATGCTTCTTCTTTGATGGTTACTCTCCTCTCCCACTTCATATTTGACTTCTTAATGAACAAGTTAGCTTCCACACTGATTGCATTCTTATGCATGTCTTCTAATGTAGCAGGATTCCTCTCTCACAACTAATAGGCCATGTTCAGATCAAAGCCATTCAGATAATGCAAGAGATCCAAACCTCGAGGAGTTTTGATCTCATTGGGAATGGAATTGTATACTCTATTGAAATGGGCAATGAAGTCTTGTACTAATTCATTTCATTCCCTTTTCAGATTATCATATTTAGAAAGGATTTGTAAGGGGTTCTTATTCACCTCCCATAGAGCTATGAATACATCTATCAGTTGCTTTGAAGTGGTTATAGAGTTTGCATTCAAAGATCTAAACTAGGTTTTAGCATCTCTCCAAAAAACATCTGAACTATGATTCACATCTTAGCATCGTCAGCATCTATTTCTTCCAAGTCAGTAAATTCAGTGAATTTGACTATGTGTTTTCTTGCAGTGATTTGAGAACTCTCATAAAAAAGAGGAAGTCTCTGGCCATAACCTTGTGGTAACGCATTGAGTTGACCTGGTAGAATAAGGGGTGAAAATCTAGCCATGATTACCATAGAGTGAATTATAGGAGTGACAATGGAAGGAGTTTTTTGAATGGGTAATGAAGTAGATGGTGCAGATGAAGAAGAAACAACTGACTGTGATTGTGTTGGGATGGGTAATGAATCTTGCTGATATTGGATTATGGGTTTTTTTGATTGGTATTGAAGTTGGTTTGCTAATTTTTCCAGCCTATAGAATTGACTCCAGTCTTTAGTGTCAAAGTGTGATTCAGATTTAGTTTCTTCAAAAGGTAAATTCTCTTCGAGTTTCAAGGAACTAAGATCGATCTCAGATAATGATTTTACCTCAGAATGCCTTAATGGGTCAAAAATTGTACCCAACAATGAGGTTTTATACTTATATCGAAATAAAGACAGCTCAAATTTCAAATCAAAAGGTATGTCTTCGAGAGATAAAACTTTTGCAGCTAGCGAAGAAGATCTTACCAATGGAATATAATTTGACTAAATTTATGTGTGTTGATATCTTTGCTTCCGAACAAGCCTATCTAGATCTTCGATTGGATCATCTGGGTGAGTATCTGCTCGAAGCCAAAATGTTCATTGTTCAACAACTTGTTTCTCTGCAACTTTTCATATCAACCTCCACAAAATATTAGACCTATCATCCATAGGCCAAGAATTCGATGAACTTTATGGTACAACTAGGAAATATCTGACACTTTATTCTCCAGTATGGTCGCTAAGACATTAGCACTCCACCAGATCTTCGAGGCTGAGAAGAGATCAACAAAGGTAACCAAAAACAAATATTTTGCCAAGTAGCTAGCCCTACTAGGAAGGAGAGGGATCTCTCCACTAGATCACAACCAAGATGACTGGATAAAGAGGATTTTAAGCTATGTATAGTAGCAATAGGGTTTGGTTGATTGATTTTTAGTGTTGGATGGTGAATAGGTAAGGGAAGAACTAGGTTAGGGAAAAAAACAATCAGAATTGTAGAGATATTATGGGGAAATATAGGTAAGAAATTTAACACATTAAGGTATATTTATGGAGTGGTTTAGACTTCTAGGGTTTCAGAAAAGAGCATAAAAAACATGAATTATTTTCAATTAGAAGAAGATGAAACAAAATTGTAACTATTTGTCCAAAACAGGGCATCAATTAATGAAGTATGTCTATCTAACTTAGGAATCAATTACATTCAGAGATGACATGAATATGGAAATCAAAATACATTCAAACATTTTCAAACATGAGAAGAAACAATCTTAAAACACATTACCATAGGAATCCGACCAAAATAGCTGCAACTCATTCTATTATTTCTTGCCAAAAGTCTGATTACACTAGTGTTCAATGATCAAATTATACAACATCCAAACGTTGAAATGAGAAAGGAAATGAAGTATATAGACCAAAAAATACTTATCCCACTCTCAGGGGATGAGTCCATGACTTGTGGAGCTGATCCCCAAAGTGCTCAACTGGAATCCTAATGACTATGGAGGTCAACAAACTCATCCCTATCATTCATGAGACTGATTCACTTTGAAAAAAATTACATGTTTACATGATGTATCTACCCCTAGTAACTATTTATGACATAATTACATTTACTTTTCACAATTTCATTGGTAAATTTCCTTGAAATCCATCAATCAACTGAGAAAACTTGAAAATTCTGGAAAAATCAGTCAATTGTAAAACGTTTAGTGTGGGCCTTCAAAGCCACTTTTGAGTGACTTCCCAAAGTCCAAATTGGGCCCAAGATTTCTCATTGGAAATATCTTCCAGTCTAGTTGTCAAAAATGTGCTCAAGCTCTAACAATGGTTGAGTGAAGCTCCTAAAAAATGGAATGTCCCAATACTGCTCAAAAATCGTAGTGAAAGGTTGAAAATAGAGGAAGAAAGGTGGTTTTTGAGTGGTTTTTTGCCATTTCCACCTGTCAAAATCTATGTTTCTTGAGTGCCAATAGTAAAAATTTGATGTAGACATCAATCTGAATCGAAATCTGCAAAGAGTTTCTCATTTGGAGGCCTCCACAAAAATCGCAGTGTGGCCCACGCTACGCTTTTTGCAGGCCGACTGTGCAAAAAGTTTGTCAAAATTTGGAACAATTCTCAAAAACTTGAAAATTTTCCCAAAAATCTTAAAAATTGGTAGATTAAGTGTTGACGAGGTGTCTCAATTAATCAAGGAGGCATCAGCAAGTAACTGAAGTTTTTCTCCTCCTTTTACTTGATTAGGGTTTGCTTGAGTTTATCTTTCAATTGCTTGATCCTGATGTTGAAAATATTTTTTCTAGTGGTGTATCTATTAGCCATGTGTCTGAGAATCTCATTGTCTTTTTTGGCCTTATGGAGGAGATTCTCAAGGTGAAGTTTCATTCTGTCAAGCCACACTTCTTTGTCATCATTGATTTCCTTTACAATTATTTCCTCAAAACTGAGTTGTTTTGCCTCATGTTTCTCCTGATCTAATGTTCTCTTAAAACCTCTTGTTTTTGGTCTTGACTTGGTGGTTTGAGTCCCACCATGGTCAGACTCATTAGGTGCCATCACTGCTTTTCCTTTGGTGTCTTTCCTCTTGGTCTTCAGCAACTCTAATTCCAAGAGTGTTTGTTTATATTTCAGCTGTATGTTTTCTTGTTCAAGGAAGTATATGCCAAATTTTTCTTTGGCCATATTGTCCTGTATCTCTCTAATTGTGGCATATTTATCTTTGATGATCATATTTGAGGCTTCATGCTCATCTTAGACATCCAATTCCACCAATTCAAACTCTCTTTCTTCCTCATGAAGCTCTTCTTCCTCTTGAACAACTGGCTCTTTCTGATTTTGATTTCCCTATTTTTTTATGAAGAAAGTGATGTCCCTTCCAAAATCTGTGGAGAAAATACTTGTCTAGGTCCCCTCTAGTAGGTTTTTACCTCTTTGACCTTTTTGGTCTCTTTCACTGTAGCCCTGCTAGATAACCTAATCTTTTTGTAAGGAACTGATTTTGGTGGTGGAATAGGTCTAGCAGGTTGACTTGGTTCTGCAATGAAGACATCTGCCTCAATGAGGTCTCCCATGAAATGTTCAAGTGATTTAGGTGGTGAATTACAATTATTTTAATCAAAGAGTGATGGAAGAGGTTGTTCATTTGAAGCTCATAATCTTTGGTTTTCACTATGTAGGCCATATTATCAGTACTTATGTACAAATAGTAGGGGAGGTTGAGAAATTTCACCCTAGTGAAATTCATGAGAAACTTGATGTGATAGCTATATAATATAGAGAATATTCCCTCACAAATGAAGTATTTCATGATGATTTTCATCATAGGGGAAAAGTTCAACAACTGACCAAAAGGAAAGATATTTTTTATGTTATCTTTATAAGGTGCCTTTAGATATGATTCATATAGATGGGAATCCAAATCCTTAGTCTTGAACCATTTTCACCCACATTGGGTGTCCCTGTTACTGCTGCAATGATGTCAGTGGAAATGGTGAAGGCCACCCCTGCTATAGTAACTTGGTTATTTTTGAGGTTGCTGATGAAAATCCTAGTCAAAGTAGGATGACTTTGGACTCTTTGTACTATCTCACAAAATTCAAAGCAACCTACATGCTGGAAACATTTGACAGCTAAGGGTGATGCCATTAACTCCCTAGTTTCTAATGGCTCTAATCTCAGAATTATCCCTCCTTTGTTAAATGTTTCCTTATCTTATTTTGTGGAATTTCTTTCCTCCTCCATTATGTTTCTTTCTTCCTCCATTGTGTTTAGTTTGTTTTTGAAAACCCTATGGAAGAAGTGGAAGGGAAAGGGTGTAGGATTTTAGGGTTAGGGGATTGTGATGGGTGAGAGAAAATTTGGGGGAACATATAAAGGGATTAGGGAGCTTAGGGAATTTATGGGAGAGTGAAATATTTAGGGAAATAGGGTAGGATATTTGTATTACGGGGAGGTATCTAGCTGCTTAGGAAAGCACAACTAGGGTGGTAGGGTTTAGGGAATAGGGCTTGGGAATGGGAAATGAGTAAATGTAAGGGTAGTGGGGAGTGAGTTAGGGTATATGGAAGGTAAATGGGTCTAGTGGAAAGCAATTAAGTTTGAAAATTATGAAACTAGGGTTTCAATACTCAAAACATGAAATAAAATGTAAGGGAGGGTAAACACCATTAAATTGAAACCACATGATGAAAGGAGGGGCTATATGAGGTCTACTTACTTGCAAACAAGTGCAAAAACCCTGAAATTAAGCTAAGAACCTCTGTAATCAAGATTTGGTAAAGTGGCTGCCTTCTGCAAAAAGCACAATGTATAGAGGAAAAGCACAACAAGGGACTTTGAAAAGTGCAGCGTCCCTCCAGCAAAGAGCGCATCGCCTTTGGAAAAGGCGCAGCGAATAACCCAGAATTCAATTTTATGAAGGAAAAATCGATTTTTTGCTTGGGGAGGTTGAGAGATCGATGCTTTGAGGATGCAAATGAATGACTTCTTGGTCTTCGATAGCATTTATACTTGGAGAAATGTCATTAAACAAACTTGGGACCCACTTTTCCTTTCTTAAAATTGATTTTACATTGACCTTTATCTTTAATTTTTGAATTAGATCATTGAAATTCATTGTTTGATGAATTTGGAACACTGATTGACTTTTTGAAACTTTACTCATTTTTTGATGGAACTTTGAGTGTGCAGCTACTTGGAACTCTGAGAACTTATTACAAATTAGGAAAATAAAATTACATTTTTCTCTGAAATCAAATTTACAAATCAAACTTACTGATGAAATTTCTTTATTGGCACTCCTTCATTTGCTGGAATTTTATGCATGAAATGGTGATTTGATGACCTTGGAAATGATAATACCTAATGGAGACTCTGACTGAATGAAACCGTGATGAAAATGACTAAAATTACGATGATAAATCATGACAGATGGTACACTCAACAAAGTGGTGAAATGAGCTAGCAAGTTATAAAATTATGAAAGGAGTGAGATCAGACCTAAATCTGCATGAAGTGACCAAATTTTTGCATGATGGCCTATGGAATGAAAAAAATTTCAAAATGGGACCCTAACATGACATGAAAATATTTTATTTGATCACTGGTGGAAGGATGCAAAAATTGACACTAACATGGCCTACTGTGAAATTGTATGCAAGGAAAATAATACATAGGGTGAATATCCGAGTCAAAATAGAGGAAAAACTTAGTAGAATTTCATGTGTACATAAATCCATGAAAGAGGAAGGATTTTACATTTTTAAGCCAAACTATGTAATAATTCTTGGAGAAGATGATGAAGAATACGAGATAATTATGGAGTGTTAAGAGGATTTATATCAGCACAAGGAACTGGTGCTAGTGGCATCAACAGTTACAAAGGAGTCTCATGATTTTGAAACTAAGGATTTGTGTGTGTGTGTGTGTGTGCAAGTTATGTAGGTTATGAAGATGGAAAACCACCAGAAGTTGTCCTAAAAGAAGAAGAAGAATCAACTCCTGAAGGCATAGAAAATGAAAAATTAAAGAAAAACATAGTATATGGTGAGATAACATATGTCAAGGAAGAAATAAAATTTATAGAAGAATGGTTGGTAAATCCCAAGGTTGATGAAAACTACACAAATATTGTAAACATAATTCAATTCAATTATAAGGAGAAATCAAGAATTCCAAACAACTATGTTATAGTTGAAGAAGTTGAAATTGAAGAAGTTTTGAAATAATGGAAAAGAAAAAGGATGAAGATGACAATCAACAACAAGGATTAATTGGATGAAGTTGCTTGTGAAAGCAAGAAAATTGAACATCAAGAAAGCAAAGTATGGGATCCTAGAAAAATGTAGACAATAGGAAAGTAGCAGAAGATGAAATAAAGTGGACATCAACAACATAAAGTCTTGGATCTAGATGAAATTAAACATATAGAAAACCATGAAATTGATTTTATACCCTTGGAGTTGAATGTAGGAGCATGATACTAATTATGTTTTGTATTAGATAATTCTAGATTCATGCATGTATGGATGGAGTTATTTGTGCATAACCTCCTAAGTTTCAAGTAATGAGCTAAATAAACATGACGTACTTTGTTTTAGAATATGGTTAGGGGTTTTAGCACAAGAATAGGAGTAGTTTTGATTTTCCTATATTTGGGAAGATCTCAACAAAATCCATTTAGATTTGAGTCTTCCTTCCTTATATAAAGGAATTGAAAGCATTGTAATAATTAAGAATAATCGGAATTAATAATACGTATGATATTATATGAATCCAATTTTCCATGTTTTATATCTATGTGTTTTCTCCATTGTGGCTCTATCTTAATCAATGAGGATAGGGAAGGAGGGGTTGGTTCTATAACCAGTGGTTTGGAGAAGAAAGCCTATCTTTAGCTATTTGACCCAAATTAGAGAAACAAGGGGGTTGACCTCAAAATATGGTTTACTTGATCCAGCTTTAAATAGGTATTTTCCAAATTCCATGTTAGGCTAAATCAGATCTATGGTTTGAGGGATGATATCTCCTTTTTTTGGGAATTTGCATCTAGTTGATGTATTGCTTGTAATTGTAGACTTGAAACACTAACCCATTGTGACATATATTTTAATAGGGTGTGTGCTGGACTCCAAACCTTCATCATTGATCAAGCTTAATGTTTCTCATCTAGAGCATACATGTTTTTTAGATTTGGGGCATTGTTCTTGGAATCTTTTCCCTCGTCCTTAGGGGGAAAAAGGATGTATTTTATGGTGGAATAATATAATCAATCGTACTATGAATTTTATCAGAGGATTGGATTTCATGAGTGTATGAAATAATAGGAGACACATTTAATATTCATAGAATAATTAGAGGATTTTTGTATTCTCTTAGAGGAGAACTTGCATATTGTCATCCTCCAAGGCAATGTAACTCAAATTGAGATGGTGATCCATAAGGAGGAGAAGTAAATTTATAGAGGTTCTCAATTCAAAGCCCTGTTTTAGTGGATCCAAGAGGGTAAGGATGTATCTAAGTTATTCTTTGACTTATTGAAGAAAAAAGTGGTTGTTGACAAAGTTTTTGGTCTTCACAAGGATAGTGGGGTTATTGAGGAGAACCTAATCAAGATCTATATTATATTTACTAATCGTTTTCAAAATAATTTCCCTCCTTTATACTTTTTAGATTCACTTTTGGTTATTACGGATGCTTGTTACAAAGTAGTTCCTTGCAAAGCCTCAACATGAAATTAAGATAGATTGGAAAGAAATTTTACAAAACATGATTTTTTTGTGATCCTCTCTTTAATTTAAAATGGGAAGGCCCTAAGTAATGATGGCCTGCCTTGTGAATTTTACAATTAGATGTAGGAAACAATGGGGGAATATGAAGTCAAAGGAAAAAATCAGCTAAAGGAAATATTGTTAGGATATTCCGACACATAGGAAATAGTTAAGAATAACTTAGTCTAGTGTAGAGTTAGGTAAAGTGTGTTTCTTTACCATGTACATTTGTAACTTATAATCCAACAGTCACGATTTGTAGTGATCCGACGGTTATCTCTCACCTCGTATTAATCACACTTGATCCGTGGCTTAACACCCAATTGGTCCATGATCTCTATTTAAAGAGCATGGAGGGTCATTTGTCGGGTAACCGTTTATGAGAGAAACATATGTAACTTTTCTTTTATATTAATAAATTCCCTGAAGTGGCCACGTTGGCTCAGGGTGTGGACTGTTTCCCTCTTTGAGGGTTTTAACCACATGATTATACTGGTGTAATGATTTGTGATCTGTTTGTGAGTGGTGACCTTTGGTTCTTGATCTACGGAACTTACCCTGCAAATTCCAACATGGTATCAAAGCTATTTTGACGGCTGCATCCGTTGTTGATCAAAATCCGAAGCCGGTTTGACTGCATGCGAATGCCATTGTAGATCTACTATTTTTCAACATTTTTGGGCTTGGATAACTGCTCAGTTATGTCTGGAGCGTTTGTTACAGTGAGGAACGCCTTTCGTTTCATGCGAAAAGGTTTCCGGCTGCCCAAGTTATGTCAGTTTAGATCTGGAGGTATAAAGCATCTATTTTGCAGTTATATTTGTTAATAATTCTTCTTATTTCAGTTTTTTTTTCCTGTATTAGGGTTTTATTTATTTTCCAGATATATACCCTCTTCTCTGTGTATGCTCTTTGCTATGCGCCCTGTGTGATCTCGGCAAATCAGAAACATGAAAAAGGGATTTTTTTTGCTACATATGCTCTTTCCCCGCATCTTTGTGTGATCTAGGGAAATCGGAAATAGTGAAAAAAGTGATAGTTGCCGGTAAGGCTAACCAAGATTCTAACATTATGCCGCAAGGCTTTGCATTTCGTTTTTTTTGCTTATTTTTTGTGCAGGAAAAGGCATGAACACCTCCAATAATAATAATAATAATAATAATACCCCTTCCTCCTTTATAAAATAACATAATCCTTTTACTATCTCACTTGGTGAGGGTTTAGTTTGTGAGAATAGAGGTCTTGGGTTCAAGTCTCCTTCTCAAACATTCTTTTGTAAAAGAAATTTGTTCAAAGGGGCGGAATTATTTTTTAAAACGCTGCACTTCATCTTGTTCCCGCAACTATTCGGCATCTACAACTCAAATTTTGCAAAAGGCATAACTTCTTCATCTGGAAGCCGTTTTTTTGAAACGGCCCAATTTTTCGAGATCTTTCCATTGGAGCAGTTATTTTCATCTTTTCTCAGCTTCATTATTATTATTTTTTAAATGGAAAGTGCATGCCCAGTTATTCTTAACAGTACCAATTATTTCCAATGGCTACCTCACATGGTAGATATACTTAGAAGTAAAGGGCTCTATAGAATAGCCATAGGACAAGAAACTAAACCTTCCAATGATGATGAAGCTGCTAAATGGGAAAATAAACAAGATCAAGCACGAGGGTTGATAGGAATTTCCATTGCTCAAGATCTTCGATTTCATATCATTGACATTGACACCCCTCATGAAGCCCTGGACAAGCTAAATACTGTCTTTGGCATTCAAAATGAAATCAGGGCCCATCAGCTTGAAAATGAGTTGCTTACTTTGGACCCCAATAATTTCTCCTCTATTGAAGATTTTTTGTCCAAATTCAAGACCCTCAGAGTTCTTTTAGAAGGTTGTAAGGTCAAAAAGGAAGATGGTAGCCTCATCTATTGCATTCTTACTAAGCTTGGCCCTGCATACTCTATATTTTTTTCCGCCTTCCATTCCACTAGAGAAGCCATCATTTCTTCAGGAACCACCTACAAGAATCCCTCTTTTGATGCCTGTTATGATTCTTTGATAAGAGAAAAAGAAAAAAATTTACACCTTGGTCTTATCACTACTGGAAACGCTTCTAAGAAAACCTTAGCAGCCCAACATCAATCATATCAAAAGAATCCC